>BLFK01000159.1:111874-119374 GCA_014634185.1 Astreopora myriophthalma | reverse complement strand
ATGCTGATGCATCATAAGTTCTGAAAATTTCCAAATGGAATGGTGCGTACCAGAATGTTTGGGTTTTCTGTGTAAATGGTAAGTACCCCCAAAATACCACATTTACGTGGTGTTTTAAAGTATATAGGTCCAGGCTACATAGGTTTGCTGGCAGCATGAACCTGCTGTGCAAAGTCAAATGAATAGTGCATTGTTGTGTGTAAAGAACAAGGTTTTTGACGTTCATTTAACTCACGTTCATCCTCAATTGTTTCAAAATTGATTTTGGCTCCCTCACAAACCTTCCTGTAAAGTTCGCATTCTATCTGGACACCATTTAAATGTTTCTGTTGTGCCTGGACCCAATCCGACTTCTCTCGGTCAAGAAGATTAGCTGATTGGATGAACTTGGACATATTTTGTTGACAGGTAAAACACAGGTCACTCATAGGTTTGGCAACAACAATGATAGGGATAAACTGCACCCCTAAGTCAACAAATTTTGTATAGCAAACAGCTTGCTTTCCACTTTCTTCACATGTCCTCATAAATGTATGCCACACTTTCATTTCACTTTTGGCTAGCATCATCCTTTCAAAAATTTTCAGTTGTTGTTCACATGTTTACAGCACCATTCAAATGTTTTACTCAACCATTCAGATGGTACTTGAAACTGTTTTAAATGGCTTGAACATTTGTTTGCTGTCCGTTCATCAACCACACCTTATGACCATTTAACGGATATCCGTTAGCATATGTTTTCCCAGGAGAGGTCACAAATTCTTTGTTTAAGTGAGGTTATGACTCTGATCTGGGACACTTGATGGTAATTCCACTCGACAACCATGGGTCGTTTGACACATGAGCAAAAAGCAAAAATCATAAGGCTACAATCAAGAAATAAGAACATCAGCAAGAATGTAAGAATTCTTGCCCAAGATGAATGTCAGACATCTTTTAAGGCATTTCCAAGAGTGGCAATCTTCTGAGAATTGCCAACTCCTGCCTGGCCAGCAGAGCAAGTTACTTTGGAGGTCCTAAACTTCATAGATGCTGAAATGGAGACAAATGACAAGCTTACTGCACCCCATCTTCATAAGAAGATCAATGTAAAGTTCCATTACGACTTTTCTGAGACTTTTCTTTTTCTTTCGCCATGAAGTGTTTTGAGGATAGATGAGTGTTCTGTGCACATGGAAAACTATTCAAAGTTGTTGTTTCAGTGCAAGTGGAAACCACCGAAGATGAAGGGTGGCCCCAAACACCCGTACTGGGCAGGGATTTCGAAGAGGGGAGCCACCAAAGTCCTGATATTCACCGGCAACATGGATGCTCAGTTTTACATGGAACATATTCTGAAGAGAACACTGCTTCCCTTCATTCATGAAAGGTTTGCTGATGGACATCATTTCCAGCAGGATAACAACCCAAAACACACCAGCAGGTTGGCAAAGGAGTTTATGGAGTGGGAAGGTAAAGAAGGTTGTACCGCTGGTTATGAAAAGGGAAGGTTGTGCCTCTGGCCACTGAAAACAGCTCTTTTAAGGTTACTGCAAACCTTCGTGGGTGTCCTCCAGAAAAAAATTCGCACTTGCGCTGTTTTCAAGAAAACCCACACAAACTATATATCAATAGAAAGGTTATGAAATGTAGAATTCGAGAAAAATGATGTTCTGTTTGGTTACTCTTTTCATAAGGCGACAGAAGCCGGTAAACGCCAAAATGACTGATTGACCTTCCGTAGAATTTATCGGGTATCAAATGCGATCGTTGACGCAAAATAACTGTGCAGTGTTAATCACGAAGCACCAATCTCTCAAAGTGTGTCAGCATTTTCCTGTATTTTCATTGGTTATCTTTTTATGGAACTGTCATGTTCCAGCATCGAACAATTCCCAAAACGTGAGGCGTCAGAGGCCGCCACGAGAAAAATATTTAAAATAAAAGGATTCACGGACACCCTTTTGTTCCTTAGTCATCAGTGCAAGTTCTGGCCAAATTTCACAGAAATCCGTCAATTCTACATACCCTATAAATTCTTTTAAAGAGGAAGGACTCTTTCGAAAAACGAATGCGAGTTTTCGCCCTCCAAAGATTTTTATTTATTTATTTATTTATTACAATTTAATGGCAACTTACAAAATACAAAAACAAAAACAAAAAAAAATTAGAAAAATGCCATACGGATAGTCTGTAAAAGAGTCAAAGACCCCATACTCAGACAGACCACCGAGCTATTAAAAAGTACAAATATCCGAATATCTATATAATATCCAAAATAAATATCCATTTAATATCCAAATATTAAACATAAAAAATATGCAAGGATAAAATAGATCTACTAAAATCTACCATGTCAATTATCAAATAATCAACTTATACAGTTGGTGTTTGCTAAGAAATTTATCACACCACGCTTAAAACTTGAGATGCTAGAAGCTGATCTTACGTGAAATGGAAGCGAATTCTTCATGTCTACAATACGATTAAAAAAACTAAATTTAAACGTGTTTGTTCTAGCATAGTTCTTCTTTAAAGTGAGATTGTCTTTTCCTCTTAGGGGATACCTAGCAGTATCAGAGTAAAATTGAACGTATATAGATATGTCTATATTAATGTATCCATTCAAAGCTTTATAAAAAAAGAGTACATCAAAAAGAAATCGCCTACATTCTAGAGACAGTAGATTAAGCTTAGAGATACGAACTTCATTTGTAAACATTTGTTTATTTGTAAACATGGTTTATTAAGTAATGTTTAAAAGAAGAGCAGGAGTGTTTTATCGGGTTTAAAACCATGAGGCGTAGCCGAGTGGTTTTTGACGCGATAAAACACGTGCTGCAAGTTTTTTGAACAGCTTCAAAAACATTGCATGTCCCTCTGGAGAAAAGCGTGTCCCTCTGGAGTCTGAACAATGGTTCAAACTTTGCAAGTAAAATTATTAGCATACAAGAAAAACAAGCAATGCTTATTAGTATTCTTTATATAAAGAATACTAACCAGGAGTGTTTTATCGGGTATAAAGCTCATGCACGTGACGTTTTATTACTGACTTGATAGGCTGTTACGCTCATGAATTATTAATTAGTTTTTGAACTTTATTAAAAAAATTCTTTTTCTCAATAACTCTCGCACGATTTGAGATTTTATTCTCATTTTTTCGGAATATGTTAGCTTTAATAATGACCTTTTGGCCAAAAAAAATGGGGGGGGGGGGGGCAAAACTAGCCCTGGAACGTTTGCAGTAATCTTAAGAGCAAACAACATCCTGTAGGTTTATCTGGGATGTTAAATATTGCCATTGTACAGGATCAAACAGCTCCTTTAGGAGGCAACAAATTAAGTAAAAGACATAACTGACATCAAACATTTGGTTTAGACCAAATCGAATGTTCAGTAATGAAAGCCTTACTCAATTTAGCACAATCAAACTCCTCAAGTTCAACTGGGTTTAGTTCCTGATATTTCTGCTGAAAAATATTTGTGTGCCTGTGAGCTTTTGCAGCATTTCTCTTTCGTCACTACAGCCTCGACTAGCACAGGCTACAGTATCTGTGTGTAGTGGCCATTTTTTTTTGGCCACTTATTTTTTCCCTTGAAGTTAAGAGACAGGAGTGAGCAAGCTTGTCCTCATACAAATATGCCGGCAATACTCATTCAAATACAATCAAACTCCACCACTTTGATTGCATTCGTAAAATCTAAGCGATCGAGCTCAAGTGTGAATCGCGCATCCTTTCATTGGGTGTTGTTTCCTCAAGGGTCCAATTTGCCAACACAGCTTCATTTGAATGTGAACGCTGAATTTTCAAAATGGATTGTGCTTATCCAATCCGCGTGCCAACCTGTTAATGCAGCCCTTTTTTTTCTTTTTTTTCTTTTTTTAAATCCAAGTGGAGGTATAAAAGGTTGGTTTGCATTGACATGTGGCCCCTAAGTTCACTCTTATCCTCACCCTGATCATGGATTACATGGATGTACTTGATGCAGTCTGTGTGGAACATCTCGAATTATTGGAGATTCTTGGCGAAAACTATCGGCATGTCCTTGAGACTTTATTCTAAGTACCGACCCTGTCAATACAAACTGGTCCACCTGTCTTAGAGCAGTACTGTCAGCTAGAGGAAAACATCAATTTGGCACTCAAGACTTAAATGTTCTGGAGCAAGAACTCGTAGCACAGCCTGGTGACAGGTAACATCTGTCCCATATGACAATTACATTGTTTTAGAAATGGCTCTTTTCACAGCCACCAAATAAAGAAAAATCAGACAACACAAACATAACCAATATCACTGCAAACTGACCATTTCTAAATTCAGGCAGGAAGAAAACAATAAAAAAAATTGAGAAAGACCCACTACTCTTTGCTACCTTTCAACTATAAATTTTAATTACGTGCTACGGTGTTTATTACGCTCAGGTCTGTCTGAGATGAAAATGTTCGCTGCCCTACATAAACATAATTGTGAGTACGGCTGGTATTTTTGTAACAATTTCTATCAACGTCCGCATTTATAGACCAAGTATACACATCATTTATGGATCAGAACAGTTATGCAAATTTCTGCCATGAAGTTAACACAGTGTAAACATCAAAAGTAATGTTGAGTAAAATTCAATTTCTTTTCAACCTTGCAGCTTGGGCGATATAATTTTCTAGCAGTGCTGTAGACGCTGTACTGAGGTGTTTGTACTCTCAGTCACTTGAAGTTGCTTCGTTATGTCAAGAGTTTGGATTGGCAAAGCTTGTAAGGTTTTTGCTTTTCATCGCACACTGGCGAGCATTAATTTGTTCCTGCAGCAAACAAAATTTGTTCCTTGAAACGGCAAAACAACGACTGTCTTAAAGAATCACCTTTCCTTACAAGAGCTTATGATGCAGAGCTCATTGTTTCCAATTTCTCATTGTTTGGTTCATTAAGCACGCACCAGCGAGCTCACATTTAGTAGAATGTAAACTTTCTCTGGATTAGCCACCTCCAAGCTATTGCTACAATTGACACAGTGTTTTAACATGCCCTTAATGAAACTGACTTCTTGTTACTTTACTTTACAAAAGGCTGCTGTAAGATCCTGCAAGAGCTTCAAGCCACTGTACTTGCAGTTTTTTCAATGTCGCGTGCTACACGATTCCTGTAGCATGACAGGAATTGTGCAACATGCGACGCAAATTGCGTAGTGAGCTACGCCATTAGCGTCTCACGCGAGGGTGGTACTTTTGGGCGGAGCTGTACAGGTATTTTTTCCAGGCTTCCATCTACAGTATTATCTGACACAACTTGTTTTAATGCATTGACTTCTGCATTTTACATGTGTAATTGTTAAAATTAATATGGAAATAGTTGATGGGGGTTGTTTCAAATAGCTTCAACTGACCACATGTATGTTGTGGGTCAAAATGAAATTCAGGTTAAAATTATTTCAACCTAGTTTGATTCTCAATTTTCTTTGTCTCCTAACATTAATTATTCATGATTATGCTTAAAATACAAAGGAAAATGTGAATCAAACTAGGTTGAAATAATTTTAACCTGAATTTCATTTTAACCTACAACATGTACATGTACAATAAGCTGCCTTTAAGAAAAGAATGTTGTTTCGCTCAAAGTCTAGAGGAGGGGTAATGGGTCATACTCTGGATTTTAAGTGATGCAGAAGTGCAGAGGGCATTTTCATGATCACATCATTTGATTACAAGCACAAAAATACTTGAGGTATTGCTTTTCCTATGCTTACCAAGGCTGTTGTAGTTTAAACCCTACAGGGACTACAAAATTGATTAAGAAAGCAAAAAAAGGAATTCTGGTAGTTTTAGTCAAATGACGTGATCTTGAAAATTGCTTAATTTGGATTTAATTTGGGGTAACAAAAGTTTGGCAGTACATTTTAAGGCTAGTTTAAATTAAGAGGAATTTTATTGCATCATGACAATGGCAAGATTTGCAGCATAAAATATTCTTTAAGTAATGCTACAAATGTTTAACAGGTTTACTTGTTTTTTAACAGTCATTTCATTTGAATGATGAGGGACTATTGACTACCTATTGGTCCTAGGGAAGATCACACAAACAGAGCCCTTTTCAATTGAACATTGTAACCCAAACCAAAGTAACTTAAGAGCCAATCATGTTCTGAAAGAAATACACCCTTCAGACAACCAGAAATCAAAATAATTCATGACTTGGTTTTACTAGTCAATCACAATGCAAAGCAACTAAGCCTTCTAAGACCTTCTAAAACTGCCATGATTTCCTATGACATGAAATTTAAAATAACCAAACCTTCAAAATAACCAATTATCCTGTAAAGCGGTAATATGCATTTTACAGCCATTTGCAGTTGAGCGTCAAAGAGAGAAAGATAGATAGGAGAGCACCGGTGCAAATACAATAATATTAATGCTACAAAAACAAAGCCAACAAAGGCCAGATGTGTATACAGTAGACAATTTTAGCAGCACAAAAAATTGTATACCAGTATTATGCACATCAAATCTGCATCTGTGCTGTTTGCTTATCTTCGAGCTGCACTGTACACTGCCAGTGAAAAGCTACTGCACGTAACATGTTTCCTTCACAAATTTGTTGTTACGGTGCAGCTTGAAGATAAGCGAACAATGCCAAAACAGATTTGACGCATGCAAAGGCGTAACCACATTTCTTTCTCACATGTCTAAAATTGTGTATTGTGTACGCATCTGACCTTTGTTTAATATTCAGAACCATGAGTTCACTTTGTTTGTTATTGTTCCTAGCTACAAAAGAATACATGTAAGTTTCTGCAACCGTCTGTAAGGCTGCCTTTTTGTTACAGAGGTGAATTAATTGATATTTCCTGAAGCAGATGCAACTATTCCAATTCCTCTCAAATCTTGCTCACCCACTAAGAAAACAAATGTTATAAAATGAGCCTGAAACAAGAACGTTCGCTATCAAGGCTACAAAGTTGGCTATTCGGGCTTTGCCAGCCAATGAAATTTACATTCTATGAAAGACAAGCAGATCATGTTTCAAACCGGTGAAATGCAAAATAAAATGATCTCAAATTAGAGATAGTTTGCATGATGTTTCAAATCTCCTCTCCCCAGCACCACAATTTCTGATTATCAAAACTTGAAACACGTTTTTGGGTGAAAAAAGTATATAGAGTTTCTTCTACTTGGCTCCTGCCGACCGCTGTGAACTTGTGGCAAATTCATCACACCACAGTGTAAGCGTGAATATAAAATATAGCATCACAACACATAAAGATGTGCCTCTGGTCCTTGAAATGGTAAAAATTTAATCAGATCATTGAAACGGTAAAATTGCCTCCACCATTTAATTTTGTTGTGAAAGTACTTATGATGTGCCTTTCATTGAAAAATTGTTTTCCTGAAAGGAAAGTTTATCTTTTGATCACACCCCACCGGCCAAGTGCACAACAACCACCAATGGTTCTGCAAAGCACACAGAGATTATTTAAACGGGCGAAGTCTTAAAGAGTGAATTTCGATGTTAAAGGTCTTATGATCGCCAT
>BLFK01000159.1:78857-86263 GCA_014634185.1 Astreopora myriophthalma | reverse complement strand
GGGGGGGGGGGGGGGGGGGGGGGCAGGGCTTTACCTTTGCTTCCAATTTTGCTTGTTCTTTCGGGGAACAAACTTTAATTGGAGCGCTGCTATCATTCTTAGGAAGAAAATTGTTACCATAGAAAGACCAGATTTATCAAACTTTGCATTTCTTCTTTAACTCATTACACTTGTGAAATAGCTCCCTTGTAGCTGGAGTGAGACTTTATTAAATAAAAGAAATTGTTTTTGCTCAAGAAGTGGTTCAATTTGGAGAAAAATCCAACCTTCAATGACTCTGAAATTGACAAGCAGTCAGACAATCAAGCCTCACAAATTTTTAAATCAACAGTTGCTGACTACAGTACAGGACATTTGATGCAAGACCAAGAAAATGCAGAAAATGATCTTGTTCCATTCAGGAAGGATTTAGAAACTCTAGCCTTTATTCGATTATCATATTATACTCCTCTTGATGTTTTACCTCTATGTCACACAATGCAGATTTCAATAATCAACTAGTCATGTATGTTTTAGGAAGGTTAACTTTCAAGTCTTGTTCCTATTTTAATCTTTTAATAAGCAGGCTCTACTATTAAGATAAAACAAAAACACTGACTAATCGGTAAGATGACCAACATGTTAGCCTGCAAATGCAGACGTATTTCTGGCTGTTGTTACTCTCTGCCAAAATTATTTAACTTGGACAATTTACAGGTCGCTACAATAAATTGTTAGGAAAAACTCTAAAAAAGCCAGTATATCACTAAACTTGTGTCTTGATTCACATCAGTCATTGTTTCTATTATAATAGCAATATTGAAATGACAAGTAACTCCTTTGAGGGGAAGTAGAGAGTTGGGTTGGGATACCCGTGTTACCCCAAACAACCCGGTTTTCTGACGTGAATAACCATTGTAGTATAGCGCCAAGATCAAAACAAATGCTAGCAGGTGAATCATAACATGTAGGTACAGTGTCAGAACACTCTTCAGTGAAACTATTAGACACTGTTTATACTGAAAAGGAAAATTCATGTAACCACATTTATAACCCTCCTCAGCACCACATCCCTCCCTGCATGAGTTACAGACCATGAACTAAAATATTTCTGAGGTGTGTTGTGAAGAATTACAATAACACCATTTATAAGTACAATTATTTTTTAAAATCCTAATAACGGAGGTTTTGGACAAACAATTGAGAGTAAAAATTAGTGATAATAATTTTGAATGACGTTTCGATGATTTGTTCATCATTTTCAAATTCGTAAAAACTAAAAAGTCAGATTCTTGTGAGTTCTTCAAATACTAAGAATGTGTGTGAAAATCTCGTTGCATGTAATTAAAAGCACTACAATGTGAAACGTAGAGGGTAATAATTAGGTACTAAATAGTTTTGCTTAGACTGAGTCAGATTCAGTATTCAGCTCAGGTTTCTTTTCTTGGATAAAGAGCATTTCGTAAATTAAGCCGGTGTCGGCAAGTATAGGGGCAGAGTTAAAAATTTTAGAAATACTTGGAGCACCTACTCCAAGAATACTTAACGCGGAGCGATTTCAGAATACCCGTTCACTTCAGAATCCCTGTTCACTTATTTACCTATTGCCTTCTTCTCTTTAAGAAAGAGACATAGATAACAATACACTCTATTCAAATGCTAATAAGTGAGCGGGTATTCTAGAATCTAGCCAGGCAGGAGGCAAACAACAACCAAATGGATAGTGAGGATACTCAACGAAACGACTTCAGTAGTTAATATCTAAGCTTAACTCTTGTGTGAAGCATCCTGATTCTTTTATTTGTTTTCGTTGTGTTCAATACTGGTAGAATAGGCCCATATTGCAATACGAAGCCTGAGTCGCTCTTTTTGGAGCGTTAAGGGCTAGATTCTAGAATACCCCCTCACTTATTAGCATTTGAATAGAGCGTATTGTTATCTATGTCTCGTTCTTAAAGAGAAGAAGGCAATATGTAAATAAGTGAACGGGTATTCTGAAATCGCTCCGCACGAACTTTGCTCATTTGGCTAGCTTTCTAGCCATAGAATTCGTGGACCGGCCCGTTCCGAAAACGCTGGGCATTTTTGTATGTCACACAAGCGAAAACAAAACTGTCTTTTCGAGTCTTTTCGATGTAATTCTCATCCCCAGTTTCCACGCTTTCCGCTAGGACCGCCGGGCACTATGACCCCCATTCGGCGACCAAGGAATAAGAACGGTCTACATTTTCTGACTCGGGCTAGCTTTACGGATTTTCTTACCTTGAAGAAAAAAGGCCCTTAGCCCAGATTGAGTTTTTTTAGACATGCTCTTGATACAGACACCCTTGACCTTCGGACTTAAACCTCTGACATGATCATCGATTGCGCAAGAAGCACGTGCTTCATTCCTTCATTTGCATGTGTCAGAGGAGTTGTTTAGAACACAGAACGTGGGGCATGAGGAAGAAATGAACGTTCGAGTTCGGAGAATCCACTGGGAAATTAGGCTGGAAGTGACGAATAGAACACACACCGATGAAGGGAAAATAGTGCAACTTTATTATTTGGTGCCTGGTTGTCTTATTGCCGGTTTTCACTGTCACACCATCATCAAAACCATTCAACAAATAAAGTCAAGAATCAAAGAGATAAAAGAAGATGAATATTCAAACAGTCTCGCAAAGATTCACGTCTCTGCGATGTTTCATGCGGGAGATATTCGAAGAAATGTTTTACTCAAATTTATAAGGCTTTGTATGGGGACGCCATGTTCGTGTCCCTCTGAGGGGCACAAATATGGCGGCCGGAAGCCAACAAAAACATATGTCATCGAGTTTTGCTATAAAAAGCCTGTAGTCCTCTTCTGAGGGATCATAAACATCTTTATGAGTACTTATTCTCATACAAGGACTGTTCAGATTGCGAAATCTTAGCGGATAAGTCACTTTTTTTAACCTACGTGACAGCATTCTCGGCCTTCATTTTAATATTGTGTCACGCAGAAGCTTAGAAATTCAACCTTGCTTTATCACAAGACGAAAAACCCTATCAAACAGAAAATTTGTTGAAAGATAAGTCTTCAGCTGTTCTAATAACTAACTAAACTAAAATCTGAAAAGGATTGATAATTCCTTATTTTTTAATTCTGATGACGTCAAGTGAAAACCAAGAATACATTTATATTTATCATTCAGAGTATGTTCAGTATGGTCAGAGTAAGCACTTGAGAAGTCGCACTGTACTTTGGCTTGTAAGGCGCGGTGGTGCGTCCACACATGATTTTTTAGGCGCACAGCAAAAAATCTAGTCGCATATGCGAATAGTTGGTTGTTAACTTTGAGCCCTGCATTCAAAATTATTATCACTAATTTTTACTCTCAATAATTATTTTTCAAGTACATTTTATTTTTTTACACTATTTTTACGTACATTTTGTTTTTACACTATTTATAAGTACAGAACTAAAAGATTTCTGAGGCACATTAATGTGAGGAATTACAATAACACTATTTATAAGTACATTTTTCAGCTCAATTTACAACTAGTTCAATGGAAGGCTTTTTATGTTTTTGTCAAATCTCAGACGTGTCTAACTGAAATGAGCCACAAATATCCTGCAAGACACAGATGGAAAACTTGTCCAACTTTGATTGTGATACATAGTCACAGATGTTATATGTATCGTACATTACTGGATGCTGGATCGAAACTTCATTTAATACTTCTCTGCTGAGATCTTGCAAATTCTTTTCTTCTATAGCTTCCCTCAGATCATCTCGAATCTCGCCCGTCAGCTTCATCATCAGTGGGAAGGGCCCTCTTTGCTGATAATCAGGGGAAAGAAAGTTTGCATCATTTCCTTTGATTCTCAAATAATCATGTTTGCTCCTTTTCATTCAGCTCAAGCTCTTTTTTTTACCTCTTGTTCCTGTTCAGATTTTCTTGAAGGAATTCTATGGAATTGTTGCCTCCTCTTCTTTCCTTCTTCTTTGGTTCCACTGACTTTCATTGGAAGGCAGTCTTGTTTTGGTCTGACCGTAGCTTTCCATTGCCTTCTGACATATTTCTTCGGCTTTGTGTTTGTTTTCTTTTGCTTTAGCTTGGCATCTGTGGCTTCCACCAGAAGAGATTCCTCCAGTGCACAAATCTCCTCAGGCTCGATGTCAAACCCTGACAAATTTTCTTTGTCTCAAATTTTGCAGCTGGCAGGATAGATTTCTCCATCCCAGAAGCTCAAACAAATGACGTGTCTAACTGGGTAATTTGGACATTATTCCTATCTAAATTACATGTAGCCATGGTCATGTAGCCAGTTTGTAAGGGGTAGAATGCAATGGAAACTCATACAATTATCTTTGCAGAACAAGTTTATAAATAAACTCATGATGTTTCAATTCTGGTAAGATATTCAAGATATTTTTTTCCTCCTCGCAAACCAAGACACCATACTGTAATGTTGAGAGCCTGCTTGGAGTGGACATCTACATGTACAAACAACTGAATATTGTGTGCGAATGGCTATCGTTTTTTCTTCGAGAGATAAATCGCTAATTCTCACACCAATTTCGAGTTTATGAACATTCCAGAGCTCCTTGTTTCTCAATTCTCAGTACTTGATTCTCACGTCTCGAAACTTGAAAGTCTTGACCTTTGAGACACAAGAATGGAGTTTCGAGGATCATGTTGAGCCTGTCAACTTACTTTTGAGCAGTACGGTATTATCGTTAACACCATTTACTTCATTCCATTATCTGTCACTTCACAAGTTCATTAGTGTTCTTGTCTTTAGTTTTGCATTAATTAACTTCTTCATTTTCCTAGGTTTTTGTGGTCAATTTCTTGTTCATTAGCAATAGATGTCATTGTAGGTTGTTTTTGTACTTGTTAGTTTCTTTTTCCATATTACTACATATACGGTATTGGTCACATGTTAATTTTAGCGGGACAGAGCCCCATACTCATGGAATATGGTCAACCTCTTTTCGTTTGGTTGTCACGTGACTGACCGAGCGTACGTACGTACGTACGTACGTACGTACGTACGTATGCGTCTACAGATTGTACGGGTAGGGTAGGGGAGACTATCAAAAGGAAGGGAGGGATATCTCAGGCGTGTCTTGGCAAATCCACATCTTTTATATTGGACATTCACATGGTCAATTGACAGCTGTCAAAACGGGATAGCCACTGACCAGTATCACTTGACCACATTGTGGGCTCATGTGTGAACTCATCGACCTGACGTGATTTATTTGGAAGCTGTCTGCTGATTAGTTATTGTTTTACTAGATCGCGGGCTCAAGTCTCGAGTTCTGGTAGTCCGCGTATTTTTGCCGGGAAATTGCGTTGACGACTGTAAAATAAATTTTCAGTTCACTGTCCTTTTGAGACACAATATTATTACTGTACACTGTTAAAGTTTTACTAAAGGATAAACGAAACAATTTCTATTGCTATGTCAACAAACAATAGTAGAGAAAATATAATTTGCAGAACACAGGGTTCTGGTGAAGAGCAACAGGAAACAGAGCGGCAGAGAGCAAGAATTAACTGGGAAAGAATGAGCGAAGAAGATCGCCAAAGAAGGCGCGCTCGGGAAAGAGAAGCGAGACGAAATTATAGCGAAGAACGCTGACAAGCAGAAAGAGTCCGGGCTCGAGAAAACAGACAAAATGTTAACGAAGAACGCCGAGAAGCGGAAAGACTCCGTGCTGTGGAAAACAGACAAAATTGTTAACCGAGCTCGACACTAAACTATTGTAAACAACGTTTGTGAATTCCTTCGCAATATTTTAGAAAGCTTTAACAGTTTACAGGGGAAATGAAAGTACTAAACGGGAGCCCCGCTTTTAGGCTTGGCTAAATCTATATATTAGTGTGGTGGTAGTTTCGGGTTAGTTACGTTTAGTATTTAAGTCAGCAAGTCAAGAATTTGCAAGTTCAGTTTAAGCTGTCCACATGAAGTTCTTAGTCCTGTCGTCACATTTATCTTGTAAGTATTCATTGTTTTCCTTCTGTTTGCCATTTTCTCAAAATGGGTGTGTTGTACTGATGAAAAGGAACAGGCATATGTTCTGAAAAGGCACAGGCTACAAATAGTCCTTGCTGGCATGATCTCAAGGACACAATTTTTGTGTCCATCATGGCCATCACTGCTGGCCCTGATCACTGCTGGCCATCACTGCTTTTCTCCATAAAAATATCCCTGCAAGTTTTCGCTCTGCATGCTTGTTAAGATATTATGTGCAGTAAGGATGTGTGATGTAATAGCGCATGCTTATAAAAAAAAGTGTTTCCAGCTAAACCTTCTAAAGCTCAAGGATCATATAAAACTTAAACCCTTTGGTTCATGTATAAATTTGAAACTGGGAAGTTGCCCAAAATCTTTGATTCATTTTTTGTAAAAACGTCTGGGATGCATAATGTCAATACTCATTTTGCAAACAAATCTACATGTACCAACCATCTTCCTAAAATCTGAACAAACTATGGCAAATTTAATATCTCATTCAATGGGTATAAATTGTGGAATGAAGTTGATGAGAGATTCAAAACACTAGCTCCATCCTTATTTCAAAGAGAATTATCCTTGTATTTTATCAATCACTACTAGTTTTCTCCTTAATTGATACCGACTATTGGTAAACCTGCTCCACCTATAAATATTGCTGCTTTTCTAATTATTTGTTTAGTTATTTATTCACTTGATTCATTGTTTCTGTGTGTTTTTTGGGGTTTAATACTTAACAAATTATTTCCTGACCTTTAATTTTGTTTCTCTTGGGTGTGTGTGAATGATCTATAACATGATGTAACATGTATCAAGATATTTATAAATATATAATTCAGCAAACCATCATCTCTTCTGATGGAATGTGAATTGTGTAATCAATAAATGACAGTCTCCCAACTAGTTTAGCTTTCAAGTTATTTTGGGTGACCAGCTACTGACTATGTATTTAATTTATTATTATATATTACTTCTAATTTCTGTAAATTGTGCAGTGCAATAAAGTAGTTACCTTATTCCCCAGAGCCTCAAAATCATAAATATGACTCTTTATCGTCTGAAGTTAAATTTTAACATATCGAAATAGGCCATTTCCGAATTGCTGTTTGCCTCTGGTTCAAAGCCAGTCTTGGTGCTAAACCATTCAAATGATAATGAAATTGATTTGCATGAAAATACACAACTCATTTGCATTTGAATGGTTGTGCACCAAGACTCACTTTGAACCAGAGGCAAACAACAATTCGGAAATGGCCTATTGGGCCATGAACTAAACTGGAAAAAAAAGGAGCCATAACTCACTGTACCCCCAGAGAAAATGAGGTTAGTAAGATATTTATTGTATCTCTTGGTGAAGGAATCAAACGGGAAAGCACACCGTACGGTAGAATATGGCCTGCTAAATTGGCCAATCATAGCGTGAATACTATCTGAG
>BLFK01000159.1:66357-71357 GCA_014634185.1 Astreopora myriophthalma | reverse complement strand
AAACCATTCCTTAGCAAATACTCATGAACGCGATCTTGATCCATCTCGGACAACGCTGTCTTTAATTCGTTTCGTGCCCCCAAGAAATTTGTTCCCTGGTCAGACCTCAACTGCCTCACAGCGCCTCTCCGATTCATGAAACGGCTCAATGCGATAATGAAGGAAGAACTGTCCAGGGAATTGGCAGTCTCCAAGTGAACACTTCTTGACCCCATACACGTGAACAATACTCCATAGCGCTTGACATCACTCCTCCTTTCTTTGATGATGAACGGTCCAAAGAAATCAATGGCACTATATGAAAAATGGGGAGCTGGCTCAACCTGTCGTCAGGAGGACAAGCCATCTTCTGCAGCTCTGTGGGTCTGCGTAGTCGTGTACACGTTACACAGCTTTATATGAACGTCGATACTCCGGAAGATCCACCGATCAACCAAAAGCCACTTTGACGAAGTTCATTATGTGTCATCCCACGACCCATGTGATTCACTTTCAGGTGGTGATGTCGAATCAACAGATCGGTCAAATAGCCCTTTCGCGGAATAATGACTGGATGCTTCATATCAATCGGAACATTTGCTCTTCTGATACGTCTACCAACACGAATCAGACCATCTTGGTCCACAAAGGATCTAGTTTGTACAACGAACTAGACTTTCTTAACGCTTGGTTTCTTCTCCTAGCTCGGCCTCTGTCAGTCTCTCCATCAGTCACTTGTAAGTTGCAGAGAATTTGAAGCTCCTCATGGAAATGTTCGTACTGCAAACACCTTATGATGATCTTCTCTGCCTCTTGAAGTTCTGACAGAGTAACCTTAGGCACTATCTCCTCAACCACTGCCTTCGACCTTGTCACTGGTTTTCCGGGCTTTTTCACTTCTCTTTTTTGAAATTTGGACTTCAGTCGTAAACATAGGGCTATGACCTTCATAGCTTGGTACCAGCTGGATATGTTGTGGTTTAATTTGATTTTTGGTTTAAATTTTCTCAAACCGGTTTATTGCTTTCAAACCAGTTTGTTGTTTTCATACCCCCCAAAAAGCCATGCCCCTATTTTTAAACCACAGCCTAAAAGACAAAAATCCCTTTTCAAACAGTTGACAAATAAGCTGGTTTAAAATTATATTCCTGGTTTGAAAAAAAAACAAACTGAAAAAAATGAGCTGGTTAAAAAAAAAATTGAACCAAGAGCAAAATTAAACCACAACAGATATACAAACTGAATGCGTGCGAATATTACACTCCGAAAGCTACTAATGAATTTTCTGCTGGTATTCCAGTAATTAATTATGCTCCAATACCTTCGCTCCTCCTGTCTCACCTTCTCACTTGTTCTAATTATGCATAACTTTTGATTGGTTAGTCCCTGGTATTTATAACCTCTGTGACCGTTGAATATTCACTCACGCTAGCGATCCACGCAGTTTATACTTCAGCATTTAACGAAAACCTTTTTTCTTGATGGCTACGGAGAATGATTCCTCAACATCTTCAGCCCACTTAGGAGAAGCAGGTGCTGGCAACCAGGCGGGTGGCCCAATTGTGGATCAGGTATTTTCGTTGTTTAAAGATTATCTGCAGAACCAGCTAGAGACGAAGACGAAAGAGATCGAGCACAGGTCAAAGATCGACAAAGAGGTTGTCCGATTGAAGTACAGAGGCAACCAAAAGCAGTTTGAACTTAACGCCGCAATCGATTCCATTTTGGAGAACATTGAAACAGAAACCCAACAAAGTCGACCCAGCAACGACCGCATACGAAGTCTCGCCCAGGACGCAAGGCAACTTCTGCGAAAGAGGCAAAAACTTATCAAGATTGCTGATAAAAGCAAAGATGGCTGGCAGGTCGTCGCCGAGTATGAATCCGATGAGCTGGCTTCAGGTTCAGAGGACGAGAAGCGTCTCAAAAAAGCTCGTGAGTCGGCCAGTCGTAAACGCCGTCAAAAAGACCAAGCAAACATTGAGCGCGGGAAAAAGGCGAGACTTAGTGGGGGCGCTGATAATCAGCTTTTTCGCGGTAAGACCTTCGATGACCTCGTTTTACTTTGTGAGTTCTCATAATTCGGATCCGCTTGCGAATCCTTCCATATTCCTTGTTTGTTTGATCATTTACGGGAATTGAAGGGTAAAATAATTTACGTTCGGTTGAGCGAAGCGAATTAGAACGTAAATGAATTTTCCGCTGGTATTCCAGTAATTAGTTATGCTCCAATACCTTCGCTCCTCCTGTCTCACCTTCTCACTTGTTCTAATTATGCATAACTTTTGATTGGTTAGTCCCTGGTATTTATAACCTCTGTGACCGTTGAATATTCACTCACGCTAGCGATCCACGCAGTTTATACTTCAGCATTTATCCCACCCTCCCGCCCAGCTTACTGCAGTTGTTGTTATTTTTGTTTACAGGCCGTAGGGATGCTTGTTATGAAGGGTTCCGCTGTTTCAAATGTGGAAAATACGGTCATTGGGCCAAAGACTGCCGTTCTGCCTTCTGGCCAGGAGGTCACAGTTACCAGTCCTACAATCACAACTCCTTACCAGTACCTTCCTACAACAAGCCAACAGGAATTCATTCAAGCCAGCCAGCTATCAAGTATTGAG
This sequence comes from Astreopora myriophthalma, assembly GCA_014634185.1. Classification (NCBI taxonomy): domain Eukaryota; kingdom Metazoa; phylum Cnidaria; class Anthozoa; order Scleractinia; family Acroporidae; genus Astreopora; species Astreopora myriophthalma. The sequence continues at coordinate 68,757 of BLFK01000159.1, read as the reverse complement.
GAAGACTTAGCGCAGGTAGAAGAAATCGTAGAAAAATTCGAAGTGGACAGTGGGCTATCTTTAAGCGTGAAGGGTAATCTGAGAGCTAACATCGAGTTTTGGAAATCTATTGGTGCGCCTTATTTTATCTTATCGCTAATTGAAAACGGTTATAAATTACCTTTTGCTAGTTCGCCCGAACCCGTGAAGCTCAGGAATAATAAGTCTGCTAGATTCCATGCCGATTTTGTGGACCAAGCTATCCATGAGCTTGTTCTCTCTGGGCGTGTCTGCGTAGTTGCTAAGAAACCCTTGGTAGTTAACCCCTTATCTGTGTCAGTACAGCCATGCGGTAAAAAACGACTAATTCTGGACTTACGCCACGTAAATAAGTGTTTACTTAAACAAAGAGTGAAATTCGAGGATTGGAAGGTTGCTCTTTCCTACTTTACAAAGGGGTCTTATATGTTTTCCTTCGATTTAAAAAGCGGTTATCACCACGTTGAAATTTCACAGGAACACCAAACTTACCTTGGGTTTTCGTGGGGGGTGGCAGATTCTGGGGATGAAATATTTTATGTATTTACCGTTCTTCCTTTCGGTTTATCCACTGCCCCTTATGTCTTTACTAAGCTCTTGAAACCCTTGGTAAAACGCTGGAGATTACAGGGTATCTGTATAGCCATCTTTCTAGATGATGGTTGGGGCATAGTCCAGGATAAACAAGACTGTCACGCTACTGCCCGAGCTGTTAGAAACGACTTGAGCAGTGCAGGGTTTATAGCTAACGATGAGAAGTCGGTATGGGAGCCCACGCAGGTTTTAGACTGGTTAGGCTTGACTTGGAATTCGATCCTGGGCACTTTAAAAATTGTAGATAGAAGGATTACGAAGATTTTAAAAACCATTGACCATATTATCAACTCAAACTTTAAGGTTTCGGCGAGAAGTTTGGCTTCTTTTACGGGTCAAATTATTTCAACGGGTCCTGTCGTTGGTAATATTGGTAGAATTATGACAAGACATTGTGTCATGTCCACCTTGTGTAATGACCGTTGGGATATGGAGTTTTACCTTGACGAGTACTGTCAGGAGGAATTGTATTTTTGGAAAACAAATCTTAGCAATATTAACAACAGACATTGTTTCGCAGATACCTGCCCTAGTTCATTTGTTTATTCTGACGCCAGTGCTACGGGTTGTGGTTCTGTTATTGGCTTCAATAACGAGTACGTGTGCCATAGAATGTGGACGGATTCGGAGAGTCTACAGAGCTCCACGTGGAGGGAGTTATGTGCGATAGAATTTTCTTTGCGTTCGTTTGCCCCAGTCCTTAAAGGATCACATGTCAAGTGGTTTACCGATAGTCAAGCTGCTGCCAGAATCGTTGAAGTAGGTAGCATGAAGTCGGACTTGCACAAAATTGCCAGAAGAATTTTCGATATTTGTGTTCAGTCAGGGATTTACCTAGACATACAGTGGATTCCCCGCACTTTAAATCAACAGGCTGATTACATTAGTCGTTTGATAGACGTCGATGATTGGCAGACTACCAGTGATTTGTTCTCGTCCCTAAATGAGCGCTGGGGGCCGCATTCCGTAGATTGTTTTGCTAATTATTATAATCATAAGCTACCCCGATTCTTTTCTAGGTTTTGGAATCCCAACACGGCGGGTATCGACTTCTTTATTCAGCCACTTCGAGGAGAGAACTGTTGGGTGGTCCCGCCCGTTTCTATCGTTTCTAGAGTTCTTCATTATATGAAGTCTCAAAACGCTGTGGGTACCGTTGTTCTCCCCTTTTGGCCTTCGGCTCATTATTGGCCTCTACTGACAATTAAATATCTCAAGTATATATCAGCTTATAGCATGCATATCGGGAACCAATCCTTAACTCATGGTAGGAATCTCAATTCCCTTTTAGGATCAAAGGACTTTAAGGGGTATGTCATTGCTCTAAGGATGAAGTTTCTTGACTAGAATTATTGATCGTGACGCCTGGGGGTGGCGGCACCGTCCAGCTTATCTGCTATGATTAGTTTCCAGCGTTTGCGTGGGTTTTTAGCTGTTTCTGGTGGCTGCACCAGTGACGTTGCATTTTATTGGCACTGGCCATCTTAGATCAAGGGTGACTGCACCCGTTTGGAATGTGAGAATAATCAGTTCTGACTTTGTAGGCACTGGCCTTATTGGGGGATGGCACTGATTATTGGTACAGCTGCTTGTACGGTTGACCTGGCACCCGCCCGGTATAATTAGTTTTTCTGGAATTATGAATTGCATGGGTTTTACCCCGCTTTACTTCGGAGTGTTCTTATTTGTAATTTCAGATACTTAGTTCAAGCGGAGCTTGGAAGCCTTTCCGGTCTTCGTCTTCACCAAATTTTCGTCAAATCGTGAGCGTGATGTTACAGTCCCGGG
>BLFK01000159.1:56357-58857 GCA_014634185.1 Astreopora myriophthalma | reverse complement strand
TTTGATAAAGTCAGAGGGTGATATTTAGAATTCGCTTGGCATCTAAACGAGGAATTCAGTATTTCCCACGCATTGAAGGCTCATGCAGTCGCCACGCATCACTAAACACAAACCCCACTTATCTGTTAAGTTAACTAATGCCCCATTCACACCAAAGGGTAAAGGGGCTGTGTCACGAAATTTAGCCAAATTCAGGGATGGGAACTGCCAATCAAATCAAGTGAAACATGAAAATAACTGCTTAAAACATTTAAGGAAGGTTTGAACAAAACAGAAAATACAAAAGGAGGTGAGGATGGGGCAAAATTGAAGAAGATTAAAGTGGATTGCAACTGGAATCTATGAAAACTGTTCAGCCTAACAGGTTTTCAAAGTTTATCTTTGTTGTTTGTAACTTTTCTCGTGTATGCTTGGGAGACATATTTTTTTGTCCCGAAGCTTTGATTTTGTTGTTTAATTGTAACTTCTGGGGTGATGGTAAGTTGAATAGTGAGTACGGGCGAATAATTGGCAAAACTAAACAAAATGGACTGCACTGCCGTGACACAGCCCCTTTAAAACTTGTTTAAAAGCCATTTAGAATTGTTTTCATCATAAATGATGTTAACTGATTTTTTTGGACTATTCACCAAACTTGTGTGTAAAAACCAGTCCTTCAGTCGTCTTTGACTGATTTTCATTTAGTTAAACCTAGTTTAATTAAACATGTGTTGTCGGTGTGAATGGGGCATAAATGATATTCTTCAGTCATAATTTAATCAGTGGAGCCCAAACCAATTACAGAATTGCATGCATTTTAGGGAACTTACTGATGAACGGTTACTACTGTCATGATATGCAATGCAGGCTTGATGTCTGTCGTGTTGCGTTACAGTGTTACAGTTTGGTTTTGAAACGTTGCCATATTTGGGCGTTGTAAAAATACAACTAGGCACTTTTTCCCTCTTTCTATGAAAGCATGCATATATGTGAATGCGATTAAAAAAGGTACTTAAGTTGAGAAGCCGGTCCCGTTCATTTATTACTGTAACATTCTTGCGCTACTTTCTTTGTTTTTCGTTCCTCATGTAAATTATGATTCCCTACGGGTCTAGTCTTTTTTCTCTTTTCGCGCGTATTTATACGCATTTTGCTGCGGTTTCGTTATTTTGAGTACAGCGAGCAACCGGTTCGATCGAATTTTTAGTGCGTACATATCCAGGATCTGCGTATTGCTACCTAATCATTCTGGTGGAATTTCTGTAAGTCGTGTGTGTTATGGTTTTCTATTTTTTACCGGTTTCTTTCACTTATTATTGTTGTATTCATTTTCTGTTTGCTTGTCATTTTTCCTAGTCAAACTCATATCCGTGTAAACATTAAAGTCTTTAAAGTCGTACGATGTTTGGAGTATGGTGCCAGTTTGATTCCGACTAAACCAGTGCTAAGGCGGCGAAACAGCTATAACATCGTTTGAAGAAATCGCAAGATGTCCGTGGATCCTGGAGCTATTTCGAAGACTGATGCAACCGGCGAAGAAAAAAAATAAATAAATAAATAAAATAAATAAATCCTAATGTTACGATCGATCAGCCCCAGGTCAGGCACGAAAGAAATCTTCAACTAAAGGCTTCTAGAAGCGCCGCTAAAGGGTTAGTCACTCGAAGGCAAAATGAAGCAAGGGAAATTATGTCGGATTTTGGCGACGTGAAAGACCTAGAGCTGAAGCGTGACGAGTTGGATGAAGCGATAAAGAACTTTAATACGGCGCACCAAGCTTACCATAGTCAGCTCGAGGATCAAACCGAGATCGATGATTCACAAGAATATTACGACGCTACACTGCTCCTTGCTAACGACACTAGAAGAATAATCGATGATTGGATACAAGTGGGTTTTAAACAACCGCAAGGAGGAATCAGTCAACCGAACCTTCAACCCGAGGACTCCGTTAGCAACACTGGCTCTCGAACTGCCTCAAAGTCTAAGACTAGATCTAAGGCCAGCTCGCGACCCTCGAGAAGTAGTTCAGTGTCTGGTGCTAGAGTTGCAGCCGCCGCGAAAAGAGCGTCCTTGGCGGCCGAGGCCTCAATGCTGCGAAAGCAACAAGCCTTGCAACAAGAAGAACTGCGCTTGCAACAAAAGAAGCAACAGCTAGCGCTCGAGACCGAAATTGCTAAAGTTAAAGCGGAAGAATGTGTCCTAGCAGAAGCCGAGGCACGGTTTACGGCAGTTGGCGAGATTAAGGGTTTCCGAAGTATTGTTCCACCTGTGGTCAAAACGGATTTCTGCGAGTCTGAATTGTCTAAAGTAATGCCCAGCGACACCCAGCGACTCCCTGCCCGAACTGAACAGCTTCCGATTTCTGATCTGGGTGCTGGGAGACACCGGCACAGAGAGGTGGATTCCCCAAATTCCATTTCCAGCGAGGAAGGATTTCGACAATTTATGGATCTGCAGTGGCAGCAGCAGGAACAGAATCGTAATATAATGCATATACAACAACAGCAAAACCACCAAG
>BLFK01000159.1:38536-53232 GCA_014634185.1 Astreopora myriophthalma | reverse complement strand
TCTGAGATACCTAAGAACAATAATCGGTGCAAAATTGTGTCACGCACGCTTTCGTTGCTGAATATCAGCCATGTTGATAGAACTCCTGCACTTCCAAAAGGTTAGTGCCCAAAGTTTTTTTTCCTGTTCCCGGTACACTTGGCCTAATACTAAACATCGATATGGGTCAGGGCTCCGGATCACGTTATACTTTTGAGAAACACGCCTTCAACCAGCAGCATGCCAGCTCAAATTTCGCGAAGGCTCTTTGTGGGGCCTTTTAAAAAAATCATATTTAATTTTTCTTGGGCCCGATTTTAAATAATTTACCATTAATCAAAAGAAGAAACATGAAATAAAATGATCTGCAAGTTTTATTGTTTTTGAGAGAAAGCGTAATTTTTCAGCGTCTTCAGCGCAACGCTTAAATTTGACTCGAAACATTACGATTTTAACGGTTTTTGACCGTCCTCGGAAATCGTCGCCAGAAATACTGCAAAATATCACTTAAAGCCACATTTTTGCTAATTTTGTTTATCATATGGACTAACTGTCTCACACAGAAAATCGAGTGGTCGGTTCTTACACGGACAGCCTCTTAAAGTGTTTCTTTTGTCTGACCATTGCATTCCAAGCAAACTATGTGGACTAACTATAGGAGCAATTATAGAATATGGGGTTCGCCAGTGGGAGTAAAGGCTAAAAGAAGGAATCAGGTATATATTTCGGTGGCTCGCCAGTGTAAGTGAAGGCTAAAAGAAGGAGTAAGGTATATATTTTGGTGGCTCTGCGGCTCGGTGGCTTGGATCTTTTCCTCAATTTCCAAGGTGTATTCATGATGGTTTTTCCCGAAAACTCGAGTATCAAATGCACTCTCTTTACAACAGGATCTACTCGCTCCATACCCAAACAAAAGAGATTGAGAGTCCGAAACCATGCATCTTCCTCTATTTGTAAGCCCCTATTTGTGGAAGTCTTCTTTATACACACTAAATGTACAGCAAGTGCAAATTCTGCACAGCAGTCAATCGATTTTCTTTGACCGCGACAAGCGACGCCATGGTTTGATCTCGACTGAGCATCAAATGCAATGCATCATGGGAAGACTTTCACTCCTCCTCTGCGTAAGACGATCAGTACCAGGTGACTTATTGTTTTGAAAGGAATTAAGACTCTTAGGATTCCTGAACAGTCGGTCTGCTATGGTATGAGAGGGCGTCATCATTCGATAACTTAGGAATTCCCTGAGATTGAAGGAAATAATTACGTTCATTTTTGGATGGCTTGAAAAAATGGCTTCGGATCATCTTTCTGATAAAGTTTACAGTAAAAACTTTCAACTTTCATAATTCTTTTGGGATCTGATATTAAGCCGCCATCCTCAAGGTATAAACTTTGCAAATGCAATTGCTAGACTTCCTACCATACTCATACCAAGTGGCCCTAGAGTGTATTATGGCTCCCACCGATAGATGCTCATAAAAATAATTGTACTCATTCCTAAGAATCTCCAATTTTTCTGTATTTTCAGGGGAGGAGTTGTTACGGCACTCATCATAACAAACTTTCAGTGAGTCTTCTAGAATTTTCAATTTCTCCCTCCTTGCACTGCCTGTTTCTTTACGGAACTTAATTATCTCTTGTCTTATCCGGTATTTAAGTAAGTCCCCAAAATACTCTCTTATCGTTAACTTCTCTGAATTCTTCCCGCCAAATCGGCACGCCTTCAGCTATCAGCCCTACTTTTACTCCCAAAGTCTTTGTCATCCAACAAACTAGCGTTAAATTTCGAATACAAAGGAACCTGCCTTGGCTATTCTATGCTATTAAGAGAAAGAACAATGGCTGAGTGGTCAGAATTATGTCCACAGTTTCTACCTAATCCTGGTATGAATCACTCAACACCAAACGTCTAAAGTTTGCTGAATGAAAGGACTCTTTTGTCTCCTGGTAAAGCATTTTAAGTCTGGGTTCCTGACCCGCCAAATTTGTGCCAGGTCAAAGTTTAAACATATATCGTGAAAACACTTTAAGGAATCTTTTTTAGCTCACCCCCCCCCCCCCGAACCATCCAAATCCACATCCAAAGTAACATTATTGTCTGTGCCTGTTACACTTTTTTGTTCAGCCCTTGTATATAGTACTCTTCTAATAACTCGTACAAATAACCAAAGAAAGCGCATTGTTCTTGGACTCTATTGGGTGCATAAATATTTGATAATAGAAAGTATGATCCCTGCACGGTGGCATCAATCAGAATGCATCTACTGCCAATGTCCACTATGGATGAATTTAATTCGAATTCCAGATTGTCCTTCATTAACAACAATATCCCACAACTGTGATTTGTGCCATGAGAAAAGAGCATCTTACAGTACCTTTGTACTGCATTTTCCATAAAGCCTTGTCTTCTTTCGTGCTGTTTGTTAACTTCAGGGAAAATATATCTGCTTTTTGCCTGTTAACTCAGAGAAAAAGTGCTTTCCTCTTAGTGGAAGACCACATGCCTCGAACATTTAAAGACAGTAGTTTGAAATCAACATTATCTTTCGTTACTTCAAACTGATATGAACAAATTCAAATACAAAGAACAGGAATAGGTGAGAACATGCATATATACTAGATGACACATAACCCTTAGCAACATAACAAAAAAACGCATTTCAACAATGAACATAATGAGCTGTCCAAAAACAATAAGAGCAGTGGACAGTTTTTATCCATTTACTTCTCTAGGGACTTAGGACTAAAGCTTCTTTACTGTAGCAGATGCAAAGTTCACACCTCTTCATTTGTTGATAAGAATACCGTAGAATTCCGAAAGTAATGGCCCCTGTTACTTTCGGATTTAACAGGCTTAAGAGGCCGCTACTTTCGGGTAGCCGTTACTTTCGGATAGTTAAAAAATGTTTGTAATTCAGTAGCCATCTCACGCAGAAAGGACACATAACATGAGGTGAAAAGTTTATTATATGGTATTTAGTTGTTCAGATTACATGCTGGTTATGAAACCAAAAAGAAAAACAAGCTGTAACAATTTTAGAATGTTCCAAGTCTGAGTGACAACGTGCAACGGAGACTGGTTTCAACATGGAATGTATTCTTCGTACAGATACTTGCGCGCATAAATGATTGAACTCAATAGCAAACACGTTCGTAATATGTATATCGTAATATTATTATGTATGGTAGTGTTCTTAAATTTTTCAGTAGGATTAAGTCAAGTTAATAATAAACTAAGGATGACAAAGGTTCCTGGCTTTGCTTAGTCCACTCAGGTTGTTCCATCCACATTACGATTCAGCTAAGAGAGTTTTTCTATCAATGGGTTCCTTAAATCCAGAAGGTCACTTTTGAAAAAAGCCTTCACAGAGTAATGGGATCTCGATTCCTCCTCCTTCGACCCAAGTACCTTCTGGAGTACTCCGGGATTGTCCAGAGATCTTGGAAGTAATGGTGATATTTCTATCAGCTAGAGGCTGATAAAGAACTGCAGCCAGAGAATGAGGAATATGCCCTACCTTTTGCTCTGCATGCGTGCTACTTTCTTTCATCTTAATGATGGTGGCTTGCAACGAATGCGCATTACCAGGCTCAGGATAACATGTACATGTTGAATTAATTCATGGGTCAGCTTCATAGACACGATCACCTTTTAACCAAGACTTGATGGAACAAGAGTGCTTGAATACAGAGGCCATAAGAGTTGCGGTATATCTAGTCGATTTGCACAGTTCCATGTTCACTGATTTAACACGTGCGATAAACCGAGTGCAAACAGCTGATTGATCGATCTCGTTACATTTCACGTATATTTCACGCCAAATGAATGATCTTTGGACAATACTCTTCTATTCTCACGGTTCTAGGGTATTCCATCATGGAGAAAGCATGCTCTGTTTGTGAAAGGGTGACTAAATATAAGTGTATCACATGGAAAGTACCAGTGTGTGTCTTGTGTGCACCCGAAACAGCTCAAAAGGTAAATGAATTCTAATACTTTCCAAAGAAACAGGTAGGAGTTTGTCCGCCATGCCAACAAAAGTATCGAGACAAACAAGCCACCGCCGTGCCGGACTTGACACAGTTTCACTCTACAGCACGTCAAGTCTTGGAGTCCAGCCAGGGCTCTGACACCTTCCAGAACTTTGAAGCCAACCAGGGCATTGAAGCAAGCCAGTATTCTAAAGTCAACCAGAACTCTGAAGCAAACAACAACTGTGAAACAAGCCAACATAGTGAGCAAGCTGACGAAACAGTTTCACAAAAGAAATCAGTGGACCCGTGAACAGAAGTTAGAGTTCATCGACTTGTATAAGAAGTACAAAAACAAGGCCAAGGCAGCCAGAGAGTTCAAGGTGCGGTATAAAGTTCTGCTGAAGTTGAGCACCTACAACCCCGGGATTGCTCAAGACCTTAAGCTACAAAATGGCCTATAAAAGTCTAGAAAACCAGACGCTGGTAGACAGGCTTCTTATCCAAACATTCTTTACAATAAATTCAAAGAATTGTGAGGTAAAGGTGTTAAAGTCAAAGAGTGGTGGTTCAGAAGCAAATGCAAAAAAAAAAAAAATAATGAAAGAAAAATATCCTGATGCAGATTTTAAAATGTCTGACTGTTGGTTTATTCTGTTTAAAGCCTGTTTTGACATATCTCTGAGAAGGCCAACGAACGTTGCTCAGAGCCATCCACAGTCCCTGTGAGCAAACATCCAGCAGTTTCATAGATATATTCGATGGATGGCGATTAAGAAGAAGCAAGATCTAGCTGAGAAGCAAAGTGGTATAATTGGTCCTTGGAATTTGTGCGATATCGGCAACATGGATCAGACCCCCCCCTGGAATTTTCAACACGAAAGGGGCAACATACTCAAGTAAAGGAGAACAAATGGTCTGGACCCGAACCACTGACAGTGGCCATGAAAAACAGCAATGTACTGTTCAGTTTACTGTATTCGCAGATGGAGAACAGCAAATAAATCCCTTCTGATTTTTAAGGGATTGGGAAAACGAATCCCTGACAAAGAACAGAAACAGTGTGACTCACGGGTTGTCGTAAAATCCCAAGAGAACACATGCAGGTGTGATAACGATATGATGATTTACTTGCTTAGACATATGTGGAATTCACAGAGTACATTCTTCAGCTCAAATGGGAAAAGATGTAGGCTTCTTGTGTACGACCAACACAAAGCAGAGATGGCGAAAAAAAGGTGATCGATATCCTTCAAAATGAATGAACACAACGTTGGTGCTAGTTCCGCCAGGAGCTACAAGCAAGGTTCAGGTCTTGGATGTTGCCATCAACAGTGAATTCAAGAAAGCGGTTCATCGCCTGGCAACAGAAGCTATGGCCCGTAATCCTGAGCAGTTCCTGACAGGAAAAGTAACCGCTAGCAACAGAAGGATTTGGTTTACCAAATGGACAGGGCAAGCTTGGCAGGACATTTCTTGTCGTCTGTGGGACACTATCATTCATTGGTTTGTGAAATGTGGGATCGCGTTGCCCACTTCAGGGCAACGTTATTGTTGCAATTATTTGGTAGAGCCTGGGACCTAGTGTGGGGACCTCGGGCTTGCCAATTACCCATGGTACTTGGCGGAGCAGTTTTAGCGGGAAAATAGGCAACGGGCATTTTGGAAATCGGAGTGACGAGAGTTTGTTGTGAAGCGGAGAAGTAGAGTAGCGGAGTAGTAAAGAGATCGAGAAATTATACGAAGAAGTTTAATTACCCTTGGAGGATACACAAATGTGTAAGTGTCTGTCAGATTAATCTTGTAAGTGTTATATTGGTCTTTTACATTTCGTTTGTACCTTAGCGAATCGCATTGGAGTGACTTAAGAGCGATGTCGACGTGTGGATTTGTGTACTCGAATTTATTAAACCTTCTGTTTTAAGCTCTGAGTCAGTGTTCTCGAGTTATGTCGGAGAACCCGGTCAAAGACGATAACATCATTCGACATTTGGATCCTGAAGAACTGGGGACCGAGGCCGTACAATCGCCTGGAGCTGAAGCCGTTGGGGACGAATTAGAACAACACAAGAAATCCCTAGCTGGCTTCCTGGGACATTTTAACTCAACATTAAAGAACGCAAAGACCATCTGCATTACCGAGTCGAGTCCCGGGGAAATTCTGCGTGAGACTCAAGAGGCCTTGGAGAGTTTAAACTTAGCCTGCGATAGATATTATTACAAGGCCTACATCACTGAAAGTTTGGGTGAGAAAGAGTTTGATCAAGTCATGGAAAGATACTTGGAAGCAAGTGCCGAATACCGTAAATGCTCATCTGCAGTTGAAGTCCGTCTGCTTCAACTGAAGAACCAAATCAACCCGCCGGAGGTAAAGTCTAAATCTAAGTCAGTACCTTCTTCCACGCAGAGCAAGCTAAAGGAACTCAAAAGGGACATCGAAATGAGAAAATTAATGCTCAAGCAGGAACAAGAACGTGCCCAATACGAACTGGAAATGGAACGACAAAAAATTGAATTGGAATTTAAAAATAAGATCAAGGCGTGTGAGATGAAATTTAAGATTGAAATGGCAGAGAAACAGGCGGAGTTGTCAGAGTGGTATGGAAGCGAAGCTGGTAGCAGTCATGGTTTGGAAGACAAGTCAGGAATTCCTCCTTGGGCATAAATGTCCGGAAAGGAAAAAAATCGATCGATGGTCCGCAGGCCTTGACGCGAAGCCTTTAAATCTTGAAGCTGCAGGTTTTGTACCAGAACGGAGCTCTATAGGAGCTGTCACTGCATTTCCTGGATCAACTGCGAAAGCGAAAATCGCTGAGAGGCGCACTGCCAACGAATTATCAACTCGAGATGTAGATAGCACAGTGGTCCTGTTTAAGCTTACAATGCTGCAAGCGATGCAACCAGCGAAGTTTTCAGGCAACCCTAGTGATTATCGAGATAGACTACGTGACAACCTAGAAGATGAAGTTTTGAGTGACAGTCAAAAGCTGGAATTTCTGCCAAAGTTTGTTACCGGAGAGCTTAATGAAGTAATTGAGACGGTCGTAGGATGTTGTTATGAAGCTATCGTGGAGATCTTACATGAACGTTATGGAAACCCGGCTGCGGTCGCAGCTGCTTGTATAGAGAATTTGAGAAATGGTCCAAAGCTGTCTTATAATGACTACACTGGATTGCGAAACCTTGGCGAGCAACCGGAGGCAACCGCAAAGAAACTCTGCGGCTGCTATGAGCAAGAAGCGAGCACCAGGGCAAACCTGAAACAAATCGTCAGACGACTGCCAAGTTATCTAATCAATAAATGGGGAGATGTTTCTTACAGCATCCGAGAAAATGGAGGAAGCCCACGATTATCAGACCTAGCGAAATTTGTCAAGCGACAGGCAGCCATCAAAAATGATCCAGGGTTTGTTGTAGAAAGAAGGTTTCAAAGAAGTGATTTAATTACCAAGGTGTCTGAAGTACATACAGACAGGCAAACATCCCACTACGCGACGGATATGATTGGTGTAACTGATGTTTTTCAGAAGACACCCAAGCCCAACCTCGACCAATGTCCCCGCTGCTCTGGGAAACACGAGCTAACTGAGTTTGAAAAATTCCAAGCCGATGAGATCCAGGCTCGATGGAACATCGTTAAGCAGCACATATTGTGTCATGTTTCCCTGAAACCTGGTCATATGAGAAGTCACTGTCAGTCAAGAATCTTCTCCCAATGTGGGGCCGACAGAAGACATCACAAGTTGTTGCACAACCCCCCTAGAAGGTTCGGAGGTCTGGTCGAATATTCATTCGAGCAAGAGCCCCATTCTTCTGTGAAAGCAGTCTTGTCTGACACTCGGGGAATGGTTGAGGGATCACAACAGCCGGAAAGATCGCGAACCGTTGATCAGTACGCCACCGCTACTAAGGCCACTGCGTCTTCAAGAACCATTCTGTTGTATGTCGTTCCTGTCAGAGTGATAGCCCCACAGGGTAATTCAATAACTACCTATGGATTATTAGACAATGCATCCCGAGGAACTATTATTAGCAAGGACATTGCGAATATTCTGTGCTTAGAGGGCAAAAACAACTTGTTTCAGTGAACACCATTATGGAGAAGACAGAAGAGGAATTTGAATTCGTTCGTTTCCAGCTCCAATCCGCCAAAGGAGTCCGGCGGAGAGATTATTGATGGGGAGGAAGGACTAGTGTCGGAAATATTCAATATATCAGAGAAGTACCTACCCAAAGGCATAGATAGAACCTGCCACCCACACTTGAGGGACAGAGAGATTCCGGAAGTAGATGTCAAAAAGGTTTCAGTGCTCATAGGGAAAGATGTAGACTCTGCTCACGATGTACTCGAGGAACGTAAGCCTGTAGAAGTCAGTTGAAAGGGGTGAGAGGCCCACTGGGTTGGATTATCACGGCAACTGTTCTGGGAGCCAGTAGTTCCAACGGGATGAGCGTTCACTTTGCCAGCTACAACAAGAAGCTTTACGAACAGGTTGACAAATTCTGGAATTTGGAGTCCCTTGGTACGCATGCTGATCATGAAAACAGACTTGAAACCAGCGTTTGCAATATGTCAGCACCTCACAACCTATCAAGAGAAGACATTCGTGCGGTCGAAATGTTACAGAAGACGACTAGGATGTCTGAAGGTCATTATGAGACGGGTCTGCTTTGGCGTGACGAGAATATTAAGTTACCAAACAACAGATCCGAGGCGCTAAGAAGGCTTTACAGCCTGAGACGGAGATTCTCTCGTGACCCAGAACGGTAATGAAAGGATACGTTGCAAACGGGTATGCACGTAAGCTAACACCAGAACAGGTCGCAGTCACCGGTCCTAGAACATGGTACTTACCACATTTCCCGGTACTCAACCCTAACAAGCCAGGAAAGGTACGAATCGTGTTTGACGCAGCTGCAGAGTATAGAGGAACTTCTCTTAACAACAACCTTTTGCACCAATAATCTCGTTGGAGTTCTACTGAGGTTCCGGGAGGACCATACAGCGATTGTAGCAGATATCGAAAGTATGTTCCACCAAGTCAAGGTTAGAGAGAACAAGACCAAGATTCCTTAATATTTCTCTGGTGGGATGGGGGCACCGACGAATACCCGGAAGAGTATGTGATGACTGTCCATATATTTGGAGCGACCGACTCCCCCCGCACAGCAAATTCGATGTTGAAAAGAGCGACGTTTTTTCCTCCAAATTTGCAATATCAGCATTTGTGGACATCAGTCCTGTTTCTAAATTGTTTATCGTCTTCTGCATTTTCTCAGTCTTCTCATTCAAAGTTGTCACCTGCTTTAGGACATGGTTCAATGATTTCTTCGTTCCATCTGGACAGGAACCCCTTCCATATTCTGCAATTTCTTTTCCATACTGTCCAATCTGTTAAGAATTAGTTAAAGCTGTCTTGTGATATTTTCAGACATCTTTAATGCTCTCGCCAAAAGCATCACCAATACTTTTAACTGGGAGTTTTCTTTCACAGGATTTAATTAACATAGAGCACTTTGATTTGAATGAGGCATGTCTCTTTTACTATCAAGATCATCATCAGAGTGTAATTATGTTAATTTGAGTTTGGGTCTGGGCACAAATATCATGTGATCAGTAAAATCGTTGAAATATGTGTCTGGAAATTCTATTTTCTTTTCTACACATAAGCAAACTTGAAGTTCTTTACCTAGTAATATGGTCTGGATGACCTCGATACATGTTCAGTTATAATGTTCGAGCAAGTTTCCTAAATGTGTCAGCTGATTCTCGTTACATGTCTGTAATACTGCTTGGTTCTTGGTAATGTCCGAGTCAGTGAATAGGTAGATACATGTCTTCTAGTACACGACAAAAGTAAAAAAACTACCCGCACTCTTTCATTGACGCCAAGTCTTCATTTAATATCCCCCACCGTTACCAGTTACAGATAAATGTGCAGATGTTTCTATAATTGTTACCTATTACGGATAATTGTACAGCTTTTTCAAACACATCATAGTCATTTCCCTCTGTTAATAAAATGAAATGTTACAGAACTAGAACCGCGCATGAGACAACCATAAACGCGTTCGCCATATATAACTTAGAAATGTGGTCAATGTGGAACATTACAAACAACAAAACCATAACACAATACAAAGCAAAAGAATATAACACGCAATAGACTTAAGCTTATCTTATTTTGTGGTCATTTATTCTGGTCTACGGCTATTTCCCCGTCTTCACGCATGATGTTTCGAGTGACACTGCACCGGAAAACCTCTGCGACGCTTTTACTCGCTCCAGAAAAAAACACATAACACCAGATCAGCCTCTGCTGGAAGTTCTTATGTTAAACCATCTCGATTAAACCTTATGCGGAATTCTGTTGCTAGATGATCTCGATTTTTTGCTTCCCTCCACATTGTTTCCTGAATCAAAGCAGGTGATGCGGTGTTTAAATCTCGCGGACCTCACAGAAAGTCAGTGCGAAACGATGTTTCGGTATGTACATTCTCTAACACCGCATCAACTGTCTCCTGACATTCAATTGAGAATACATCTCCTATTTTTAACCATAGATTCCAAAAAGATGACATGGAACTTCTCTTAAAAGCTCTCGGAATACCCGCAATGTATATCTGTAGCCAAAGGACAATTGCCACCGGGATGGAGGCACTGATGATTCTTCTAAGGGCTGGTTTTCACTAGCGACGGAGTCGGAGTCAGAGTCGTAGTCGGAGTCGTAAGAGCGCTTATGACCTAGTGAAAATCAAAATCGTAAGCGGGGTCATGAGCTCGACGGAATCGAAGTCGCAAGGATCAGAATGGTTCCATTTTCTTCCAACTCCGCTTCCGACTACGTCGCTTACGATCTACTGAAAACTGCGTTTTCGGAGTCGCAAGCAGAAGCGGAGGAATAACCTAGTAATAATACTTGTTTTCAGGCGTTGTGATTGGTTTATTCTTCCGCTTCTGCTTGCGACTCCGACAGTATGGTAAGCGACGGATTTTCACCAGATCGTAAAGCTCTACTGTTCCGATTACGACTCGGACTCCAACTCCGTCGCTAGTGAAAACCAGCCTTAAGGAGGCTGGTATACCCAAACCGTTGGTGTGACCTGGTGGATGTTTGTAGAACAAGTAATCCTGGGCTTAGCCTTATATTTTCCAAACTAAATGAATGAGAAATCAATTCATTTTGTCCAGTTCCATTACTATTAGTCTGATAGTTATCTTTTAATGTAATACATGATTAATTTTTCTTCCAGATAATTGACGACTTGTACGACCGTTTTAGGCACCTTCTCGAATCCTTGGATCTTGTCTGGCGTGATCCAGAGGCATTTTCAGCGGGCAATCCATGCAAA
Organism: Astreopora myriophthalma; assembly: GCA_014634185.1. Classification (NCBI taxonomy): domain Eukaryota; kingdom Metazoa; phylum Cnidaria; class Anthozoa; order Scleractinia; family Acroporidae; genus Astreopora; species Astreopora myriophthalma. Next base: position 41,925 of record BLFK01000159.1, on the reverse strand, counting down.
AGGTGCCCCATTGACCCAATGCTGGGGATACATTGATGGCACTGCGAGACCAATTTGCCGTCCAATAAGTAATCAAAGAATCATGTATAGTGGCCACAAGCGAATTCATTGCTTAAAGTTTCAGGTATAAGAGGTCAAAATGGTTTTATTCTAAATCTTTCTTGCATTTTTTCTTCCCAAAGGGGGTGTTCCATACACCCCAGGACCCCCTAACTATGCCCCTGCCCTCTGACATACCCTTACTCGAGTTTTCAGCAGTTTCTTCTGACTATGTCAGAATCAGCTTGGATAAAGAACTATTTATACACTACAATAATTTAAGAGTTTAATTCACAAAAATTAATTCTGGACCTATTTCATCACATTTGCAGTCAGTTTATGCCCGAAATGGGCTCATCGCCCATCTATTTGGACCCATCGAGGGCCGGCGACATGATGCATTCATGCTTGGGGAGAGTGGTCTCACAAATAAACTGGAGAGGTTTCAAAAGCCTAATGGGGAGTGTTACTACAGCGGTACTGTAGTAGGTCATTAATAAGGTCAGCGGTTGTCACCAATTTGCCGAGTGACCGCGCAACACTGAGGTTTGTTTTTGCGTTTGATTTAAATGTGGGATAATAATGATTTTTGCAACCATACACCGATGTGCGTTTGTTTTTTACACTGATACTCATTCGATCAATTGCTTAACACTGTTGAGTTGATCGACCTGACAAACCTCACTGATTTGGAGTTTGTGAAGATACTTTAACAAATGGTGTGAAATGTTGAGTTTTATCGTTATGTTGTGTTTTTGCAACTTACATTTGCTATGCTGAAATGGCCAGTTCACTGATTCTTATAATTATTCATTTAATTACTAAACGCTGTTGAGTTCATCAAGCAGACGAACCTCATTTTAAAGGCTTGGACGTTTTGAAGATGCTTGAAGAAATGGAGTAAGTATTGAATGTTGAGTTTGTTGTTGCAAGGAATATAGAATAATAAGAATGCTTTTTGAAAGCAAACACTGATCCCAGTAACATCATTTTGAAGACTTGGCTGTGTGAAGATGCTTGAACAAATGGTGTAACTGTAAGTACAGAATGTTGAGTTTGCTGCAGATATGTTGAGTTTTTGGAACCTGCATGTCGTCGCAAACGCTAATAAAACGTCCCTTATAAAAAACGATTTTAATGTAATGGGCACGATACGGGCACGGTAAAAGACGAATGTGACGACAGGATACTTGAGGACTTGACTTACACTAGACTTTGACTTCTAGAATTATACTTACTTACTTACTTACTTGACCCGAAACTACCACTGAACAAACTAATATTAACAAGTAACCATTATATAGTAATATGCAAAATGAAAAACTAACAAGTACGAAAAACGACCTACTATGACAAAAAACGCTAATGAACGAGAAACTTAAGACAAGAGCACTAATGAACACGTGAGGTGACAGAACAAAACGGTGTTACAACGATAAGACAATACACAAAGCTAATTACGAAACTGTACATTCCGCGCCACTACACTGCAGTTTCCATGCCTTGCTTGTTGAAGTGTTTGTCGAGCTTCTTGCTGTTTAGTTTTAAACTTAATGCCATCTGACTAGAAAGCTATTATCTTGAGTTGACAGTGTTTTTGACTTAGGAAAAGAAGAGATGAGGAACTGAAAAAGTTATCATGTAAATTGAAAATCATCCAAACAGTTGTAAAATTCTGTTGATGTAAAATGTTAAAAGCTTGTTTTAGGGTAGATTGAAGAAACATGCATGTAAGAGGAAAAATTCAAACTAAAAGCAATTTGGTTGATGGTTGGTTGGTGTGTAATTTCAATGGCTTATGTTCTTCATCCTAGCTTTCTAATAGAACGACAGTCCTATCCCCAGAAGAGACCAAGCAAATGCTTTCTGCAATCCAGCTGGCCAATCCTCATCTGATTGCTGATGAAGCCATGACGATATGCTCAATGAGAAATGCTTTCAAAAATTTGTTCCTCAAAGACATCGATGCACAGTGTGCTAATCTCTGTGCCAGGAGAACTGCTTAGCCATCAGTTTTTCGTCTTCCTAGTGATCAAGTTAAGTCTTTAGTGGAATTCAGGTGGGAAGATATCCTCATAGAAATGAAAGAGCGTGCTTCAGATGTTTGTGACTTTATGGTTGCCATGGCTGTCCCAGAGGTGAAAGGAAATGATGGGAGACAAATCATCCCTTTGGCTACAGCTTATAGCATACTGATGAATATCAGATGTCGGGAACTCTCTCTTGTCCAGAAAACGAATGCTGTATTGCTTGGTACTGGAGGTGCTACAAAAAGGGTTTGTTGATAGCCATATAAAATTATGTCACTTGCATGAACACTGCTGGAAAGTTTCTTCCACGAAAATAATAATAAACATTTTTAGTCCCATGCAATTAAGGGGTATATTGTAAAACAAAATTACCATCTCCCCCCAACTTCAGAGTTAACAATTCATGTCTTTGTCAATAAGTCAACGTACATTTGTTTAAGAAAATGGTTCAAGGTACATTTGTTTGATATCTTAGTTGGCTAATGATTGATTTCCTCAGTTGCAAGGAAGAATCATGGTACATAATGAAGGGGTTGCATTCTTAATGAATTCCTGAATGCTAAGAAATGTCATTGGGTAAAAATATAGAGATGTTTCTTGTTACTTCACAAATTGTCATTTATGTGACAACAAGAGCTTTATTGGCTGTCAAAACAAATTTTAATATCAAAAGCACTTTGAAGTCAATGTTTGTGAAAAGCAAATATTGCTGTTATTGAACTTGCAAAAAGGTTGACAAAATTAAATCGTACACCTAAGAGGCCTAGTTGTGTTTAGGTTAAGCAAGGCAGTATGTTTCAACACTACTGCCTCTTAATTCTCCCGAGTTATTTTGTGGTGGAGCACAACAACAAGAAAAGACTGAAGAAAAGTTGGATTTATGTTTACAGACTTCTTAAAACTTTTGAAAGCTTGTGGGAAATTGGAACTGCCTTGTTGTTTAACGAAAGGCAAGAGGTTGTTCGCACTCAGTGAAGACACAAAGCAGTATACTTGGCTGTCGTAGACTTGAATGAATTCCCTACGAAGATTGTGTGTTCATCTTCTATATTCAAATACACAAATCAAAAGTTCTTCATCAAAAAAGTGACATTTTGGATTTAAAAATTATTAATAATTTAAGATAACAGTTGCAGCCATTTTATATCACAGTAAAATGAGTGCATCTTGTTCACTGCAAAATAAAAAAAAATCAACATGCCCTACCTCAGTATATGACAACTAAGCACCAAAAAAGCGATTTCAGAATACTCGTCCACTTATTTGCATATTGCCTTGTTATTTAAGAGGGAAACATGTACAATACACCATGATAGTAAT
>BLFK01000159.1:28536-33536 GCA_014634185.1 Astreopora myriophthalma | reverse complement strand
AATTTCTGCTCCTGTATTCCCTTCTGGTATCTCAACACAGCCTGGGTCTTCTCCTCATCATTCAGATCATAAGACGGTTTTGTTATCCACTCCAAAGGTGGTGTCTTGTGCTCAAGTCGTTGCATCAACAGTTAGCAATCCCGTACAAGTTACTACTACTTTCAGCCCACCATCTGTCTCACCAGTGGCAACTACTGCATCTTCATTATCTGATCAAGGCATTTATCCCCAAGGTCAAACAACTTCTCCCAATAGTGGATTGGAGAGAATGGCATCTTCATTAGAAAGATGTATGGAAAAGTTGGCTGAGGTTAATGTTCAGCAACGTACAGTGAATAAACAGTTATTTGTTTCTGGCCAGCTTCCAAAGATTACTATACCCATATTCAGTGGTGATCCTCTGCAATACCCAGTTTGGAAAAGTGCCTTCAATGCCCTTGTCGACTCCAGACCAATGGAAGCAGACATCAAGTTGAATATGTTGAATCAGTTTGTAACAGGAAAGCCAAAAGAAGTTGTGGAACACTCTCTTCTGATAGGTACAGAAGATGCTCACCAGAAAGCCAAGTCCATACTACAGGACAGGTATGGGAACTGTAATGTTGTGAGTACAGCATTTATTAGCAAACTGGAGAAATGGCCTAAGATAGGACCCAAGGACGCTGTTGCCTTGAGAGAGTTCTCAGATTTTTTGGACAAGTTCTTGGCTGCAAAAGAAACCTTCCCAGGTCTTTCAGTGTTAGACTATGCAAAGGAGAATGTCAAGCTGTTGGCTAGACTACCTTACTACCTTGAGAGTAAGTGGAGAGATGCAATCAAGCAGTGGAGACATACCCATGGTGAAGCTGGTCACCCCACCTTTTCCAAGTTTGCCAGTTTCATAAGAGACGCAGCAGATAAAGCGAACATACCAGAACTAGAAAGCCTGTCCAATTCAAGCAGTCCAAATTTTAGCAATAGGCAGAAGCCAGATAGGAACAAGGGTAGTTTCCTAGCCACTTCAGCTGTTGGCCGCGGTAACCGTGAAGCAGATTCTAGTAGTGCTAGTAAACCAAGTCACTATGGTCCAGTGAAAGTGAACAACTGTCTGTTCTGTGGTGCAGTACATAAGTTAAAAGATTGCAGTTACTTCCTTAAAAAGCCTTTCAATGAAAGGAAAGACTTCTTCCAAGAATGTTTGTGCATGGGATGTGCAGCCAGAAGCAGTCACCAAATAGCGAACTGTAGAGCAAGAACTTGCTCACAAATGCATCCCACCTGCCTTTACAGAGAACGAACTCAGAACAGTGCAGTTGTCTCGAATTGTATGAGTGTATGTCAACTTCCGGATCAAAACAGTGGATTTGATCACACTATGATTGTGCCAGTGTGGGTCAGGCCAGTGGGAGAGCCAGACGAGGAAATATTGCAGTATGCAGTCCTGGACGACCATTCAAATGTCAGCTTCGTGTCTGAAACTCTCTGCAAACGGTTAAATCTACAAGGGCCGTCAACTGAGCTCCTATTGACTACAATGCAAGAACAGAACGCACATATCCATATCAGAAAGATTTCTGGCCTAGAAGTTTCGGATTACCATAAGGTGTTGTAAAGATGCCAGTGGCCTTTACCCGAGAACTTGTTTCAGCCAATCGATCACAGATTCCAAAACCTGAAATGGCCAGAGAGTGGCAACACCTGGAGAAAATTGCTGGCAAGTTGACACCATCCGTTGATACCATCCGGATGCAGAAATTTCTATCCTGATTGGAAACAACTGTCCGAGAGCTATCCGACCGAGAGAAATAATTGCCGGAGATGATGATGAGTCGTACGCTCAAAGAACTGTACTTGGTTGGGGAGTGATTGGAAAAGTCTGCAAGTCGTGTGATAACGACGATGGAAACATGGGTGTGTGCAATAGAGTCACAGCTTCAGAAATGCCTGGCCGCTTTGCCTTCTCTACGAAGGCCAAGGAGATCATTGATCCTGAGATGATTCTCCGTGTGTTAGAAGCCGACTTTGTGGAGACAAGTACTAAGAGCAAACCTTATTCCATGGAGGATAAAAGATTTCTAAGGATTCTAGAGGACGGAGTGAAGAAAGGACCAGGTGGACATTATGAAATGCCACTTCCTCTTAAGTCTGACAATGTATCGCTTCCCAACAACCGCCAGCTTGCAGTGAAGAGGTGGAACCAATTGAATGCCAGATTGAAGAAGAATCCGAAGTTCTTCTGACTACCAGACCTTTATGAAGGACTTAATCTCTCAATGTGCAGAAAGAGTTCCTGTGGATCGTCTTAAGGTGCAAGATGGTAAAGTCAATTACGTCCCACATACAGGAGTCTACCACCCAAAGAAACCGGGACAGATAAGGGTGGTGTTTGATTGTTCAGTCCAGTATAACGGAGTCAGCCTTAATGACTACTTGTTACAAGGACCTGACTTTATGAATGATCTGCTAGGAATTCTGTATCGTTTCCGCCAGGGAAGTTGAGCATTTATGACGGACATCAAGACTATGTTCCATCAGTTTGTGGTCGTAAAGGAACACAGGGACCTGTTGCGTTTCTTGTGGTGGCTGGATGGAGACCCATCGAAGGAAGTTGTTGAGTACCGTATGAAGGTTCATCTGTTTGGCACCAGTAGTTCCCCAGGTTGTGCGAACTTGGGGCTTAGGCGAGCAGCCGACGATGGTGAAGAAGAGTTTGGTGCAGATGCGGCCGGGATCATACGCAAGAACTTCTATGTGGACGACGCCCTGAAATCCTTACCAACAGTGCCCGAAGCCATCCAGTTGATCAAGGACAGCCATCTGTGCGAAGGCCAGTCTCAGATTACACAAGATAGTGTCTAACAGTGAAGAAGTCCTCTGAGCCTGCCCGATTGAAGACCTTGAAAAAGGAATCAAGGAACTGAACTTTTCAGTACATCCCTTGGCAGTTGAAAGAGCCCTAGGCGTAATGTGGTGTATAGAGAACAACAGTTTCCGGTTCCTTATTGAACTTCGTGATTGCCCTTTGACCCGATAAGGCGTTTTGTCGACCGTTGGCTCCATATATGATCCTAATGGGTACATAGCTCCTGTAACACTTAAAGGAAAACAGATACTCCAGCAGATGTGCAGAGATTATTTGGATTGGGATAGGCCCATTCCTTAATATCTGCGCCCACAGTGGGAGAAGTGGCGACAAGAAACCACAGAGTTGGAGAAACTGGAAGTACAGCGATGTTTCAAGCCAAATAATTTTGGCCCCGTGAAAGCAGTGGAAATGCACTTCTTTTCAAATGCTTCAGTGGATGGTTATGGTCAATGCACTTATCTTAGACTGATTAACGAACATGGCCAAGCTCATTGTTCTTTCGTTGTTGGAAAAGCACGGGTAACGCCCCTAAAACACAAGACTATTCCAAGATTGGAGCTACTTCGTGAGAAAGGAGTTAGAGTACCCAGAGATCCAAGAGTTCCTCTGGACAGATAGCCGAGTAGTTCTCGGATACATCAACTATGAAGCCAAAAGGTTTCACGTTTACGTTGCTAATAGAATTCAGCAGATACGTGACCTAACTGATGCAAACTCTTGGTTCTACATTGATACAAGCAGTAACCCTGTGGATGACGCGTCGCGAGGACTAACAGCAAAGCAGCTGTCAGAAGATTCACTATGGCTAACTGGTCCAGAACTTCTGTGGAAGAATGGACCCTGTAAACCTGAAATTGTGGAGGTGTCTCCGCTTCAAGAGTCCGACCCGGAAGTGAGAAAATTTAACCCAAAAATCAAATTCAACCACAATTTATATATATATATCTATATAATTCGCACAATGGAGAATGGACTTCCGTTTTCAATGATTTATTCAAGACCCGACGCGTTTCGGCTTCTGCCTCCTTCAGGGGCCTTAACATGCAATTGTTACAGAGTCTTAATTGGTTAATTTTGTGACGTAATACAGTGCGTGTTGCTTCATATATATATATATATATATAGGGAGTCTGTAAGTCGATTTTCTCGTGGAACAGTGCTCAATACGTTGAAGTAGAGCGGAATAAATATCTTAAGAGGAAAAAGAACGCAACTACATATCCCGACAAGCCTGTTTCGTGAATCGCTTCACTCTTCAGGGATTTAATCCCTGAAGATTTAATCCCTGAAGATTAAACCCCTGAAGAGTGAAGCGATTCACGAAACAGGCTTGTCGGGAAATGTAGTTGCGTTCTTTTTCCTCTTAAGATATTTATATATATATATATATCGTTTATGACCAAGTGTGACGACAAATCGGGCTATGATCATGTACTTCTCTCGGAAGACTCCCTGACTTACTTTGGTTTTAGTTTTGGTGGCTTATGGTTGGTCTGTTTAACTTTGCCTTTTGGGTGGAAGATTTCGCCCTATATTTATCATACTATTGGTTTGGCCACTTCGGGTTTTTTGAGAGCAAATTGGGTACCTTGTTCTTTACATATTGATGACCGTTTAAATGGGGAACTTTTGACTTGCACTGGTCCTTGGTCGCGACTGTCGGCTAACAGATCGAGGGAATACCGGCTACAGGCAGCTGCGGCGGCCTTTTTTGTCGTGCTCTCGGTGTTGGTAGAGCTCGGCTATACCATTGGCATCAAGAAGTCAGTTTTGACTCCCATCACGGCATTTTAATACCTGGGTCTTGTCGTCGACTCGGAAAAACTACCCTTCCTTATTCCTCAATGCAAGATCAAGTTTTTTGCTGCTCTGAGGGAGGACATCCTTGCCTGTAAGTCTTGGGTAGATCTTAAGACATATTTTTTTCTTTTTCTGGCTGTGACAATGGCGAAGCTGTTTATTAGAGAAATGAGTTCTACCATTGTGTCTGCCCCGGAAAACGGCCAGGTATAATAATAATAAATTCCTTAGAGAAGAGTTGTCCTATTGGCGTCTCTTGGATGACTGGGACCGATCTCTCCACCGACGCTTCTGGCCATGGTTGGGGCTGTGTTTTACACTATCCGTCCGGTGATCAGAGTTTTGGGGATTATTG
>BLFK01000159.1:0-11837 GCA_014634185.1 Astreopora myriophthalma | reverse complement strand
GCCAAAATTGGGTTGCCGGCGAGCGGCGATGCAAACGTCAGCTGTTGAGCTTTGGTTGTTATTTGTGCTTTCTCTAACTATTTTAAGACGAATTCAGTCTGGTATTTTCGAATCAAGTTATGAAGAGGGCAAAACTGTATTGATAATGTATTTATTTGTGTGAACTTCGCAAAAAAGACTTCGGTCGCGTCCTTTCGACAGGGTAAACCGACGACAAGGTCATCCAGGCAGAACCGAAATGCACTGTTTCCGGTGAAAGGACAAATGATTGACAGGATAGCAGGATAGCACAGTTTTGACTGCTGCGCGCACTGTGGGCGCGGGTTCCGTATGCAAGGTCTTCAGTTGTTTTGACAACCCTTGATAACGTTGCATCAGTTGATCCAGTAAGGCCACTTTCTGGTCTTCTTGCATGGTAGAATCTATAATATCTTTCATGTCTTGATCCAAGCGTGTGAGAGTCGTGCTCTGGAACCAACATCATCTTTTGCACGTGTTTCATTTTAGCACTTTACCCAATAAATCCGCGGCTAAAGGAGCAATCAAATCAGTGAGAGCGGGTAAAAATCCTCCTTGTTGAATGAGAACTTCTTTTTCTTTGTAAGGCTTGGCGTCTTGTGTGGCTTCAAATGCTTAAATGATGAACTTGGCACGACAGTGTCCCCTTTAAGTAGATTAAGAGTCACTTCACCAATGGCCTCTCTTTTCCCCCTGCTAGCATGCGCTATCATCTCTTTCCGCCGTCTCCCAATGCTTGCCAAACAGGTACAGAGAAAGGGCAAGTGTTGATTAATCTTGGAAGCTTTGGGAAGAGCTTCTTTCTTTCTTGCAGTGCCTTTTGGATGGGTAGTCATTCCAGACTGCAGCGTCATGTTACCCCACGTTGATTGTTTACTCTTTTCTTGCGATGCAATGCTTGTGAAGTCATGGCCTTAATTGAAATCTACCAGCAATGCTTCATCTGTTTTATAGGCCTTCTTATCCACGTAAATCATAGGATATGTATGCGGCGCCGGAAGGATTCTAGTTCGCAACTGTTGAATCTTTGGGGTACGAGGATGTAGATCCATCACAAGGTAACCAAACGGCTGGGATGTAGCGTCCTGGAAACACTCCCATACCAATGGAACTCGTCCAGAAAACGCCTGTTGAGCCAATTTCCTAAGCCCCAAAGTATCGGGAGGATTGTTAAACGCAATAATGTAATGAGCGCTTAAAGAGATGCTGCGGGAAAACTTTCCGGGCGGAGAGAGGTTTTGTGTTAGGTAGATGCAAGTGACATCACAATGATGGACACTTTTGTGAACAAATCCAGGATGTGCTCGTTGTGGCTACAGTTTCTCATAAGGTCATCTAAAACAAGAATTTCAGGGCGAGAGTGGGGTGAAAATAGAGTGGGAATATCATCGGGAATCCCCTCCACAAATGTCACTTCCTTTGCCATTTCCTTAAAACAATCTTTCCATTGTCCGTAGCATGCACAATCCTACAAGTTGAAGGCATCGTTTCGCACTAATCCAAAAATTACGCATTGGGGAATAAGCCCCTGAAAAAAGGTCTGTGTCAATACACCTTGAGGGATGATTCTGGCATGTGTGGGGGTTCTAGTTAAGGTATAGATGGCAGGAAGGGCAGTGCTCCCCTTGTGACCTTGCATGATCTGTATATGTTCTAGTTTCGTACTGTCTGCTACACGCACTGTGCGCACTCAGAGGGTACTTGACACGATCGTCAGTTTGCAGTTGTTTAGGGTCTCACCAACCATGGGAACAAAGATGTCACTTTTCAGGTCCACCTTGACTTTGATTTCCAAGCCGTCAAGCAGCAACTTGTCAATGTTAAACACGTCACACAGGGGTACTCCGACGAACCACACCTCTGCTCCGTTGTTCGTAAAGGCTGCTCTTTTCTTGAGACCCTCATTATTGCCTGTCGTATGGTCCACTTCCTCCATGTGTCCGGCAGTGTCTTTGTAGTACAGAGCTTGGTAAAGTAAGATTTCTTGGCCTGTTCAGTAAAGTTCAGTAACGTCTTGATATAAGCATTGTAAGCTTGAGTGTCTGACTGTTCTGTCACCAGTGTTTCGTTGATCTTGATAGTAAACTGTTTGATGATGGAATGAAGGGTGTTGTTGATCAGAGTGCTTTTTTCCGTCAGGCCTTGGCGACCCATCTTCCTTCGTGATCTTTAACACCAGTCGTAACTCTGTCTTGTTAATGTCAATGTAGTCTGATGAGGGCTTTTTACCGCCGCTGAACGGTTTATTTTGTGACTATCAGGGGGATCTGGGGCGAGCGGGTGTTAAGTTTTAGTTTTTTTGGATTGAAGTAATGGTAACAGCTCAACGCACTGCTGCAAATGTTAAAACAGTAACAAACTTGAAAGTTGGTTAAAGAAAGATAACGGCAACGTTTTCTGGTCCTTGAAAGCCGGATTGGAACAAGCGAATCGAAGAATATTTGGAAGATTTTTGGAATTTGGTATGGAATCGAGCGAAGCGACTGGTGGCGGTCGCCATTTGGATTCAGCTCAGAACATAGTGGCTTTAAAGTATCAGCGAGCAGCTATTAGAAGAAGAATTACGAACACTGTCAAGAAACTGCAGTCCACCATCGAACAGAACGGAAGAAAAGCTATAATTTGTGGCCTTGTAAACAATCTACAACAGTATCTCAACGAAGCGAAAGATCTAAATGATAAGGTCATGTTGTCGGTTCCAGAGAACGAACAGGAAAGCGCCTTAAACTGGTATGAGGAGCAACTGGAGAGAGTCGAGGAAGCAAAATGGAGGCTAACGCACACCTTGACGAGCAGGCTGAAGAAAGTGTTAGTGGATTAAGCTCACCAAAGTTAAGGAAAGCTTCGACAAGATCTGTCCCATGTAGCGGAAACTCGCGCCAAAACGACCGCAGCAGAAATGAGAGCAAAACAACTTGCTTTGGAGGAGCAGCGAAGAGCACAGGAATTTGAACGAGAACTGGAAGTAAAACGAAAGCTTGAGCTTGTTCAAGATGAAGCAGAATGGCTGAAATTTTAGGAAAGAAGAAAGACTCAGGAAGCCGAAGACGAGCCTGCACGCTTGGCAGCAGTGATGTGAAGTATATATGAAATAATTCATATGTGAACTGCGGTTGTAGATGAAAGTTAAGAATGATCATCGCAGTTAATATTCCAATTTAAGCAATTGGAAAGGAGAAGCCTGAAAAAATCAGGGCTTCAACGGGATTCGAACCCGTGACCTCCGCGATACCGGTGCGATGCTCTACCAATTGAGCTATGAAGCCACACATTGGGAGCGAGGTCAATTTTGTGAGTTCATATCTCCCGTGAGGAGATAGTCAGTTTTGGAGAACGTACAAAGTGTAGATAATGACCCTGAGGCTTTGCCTCCTCGATTACTTGATTTTGTGGATGATTCCTTGCACTTTGTTCAATCACCTGTTTCTGATAAAACATTACACATGATCCCTGAACCACCACTCCACGGTCTGTCACAAAATGTAGATGCAGGAGCAATTGATGAAACTGTATCACCAATCAAAGTCATCCCAGAAGTTGTTGCATCTTCACGTTCATTACAAAAGCCAAAGCCCAAGCCAGCTATTTCATTTACCCCTCCACAGGGGATAGAGAAACCTAAGGAAACATCATCTATGTATCATCCGTGGATAGGAGATTTATCAAATGGAGTACAGCCCCCAGCTTTAACAAGTACAGACAACTGGAAACCAGCAATTTATGGTCATTTTACTCGGGACTCACTTCCTAAATTGCACCTAAGCAAGTTTGACGGTGATCCTTTGCACTGGTCTGATTGGTCCTCAATGTTTAAATCAATTGTCCATGATACCAACCTGTCTCTTAATGGAAAAATGCAACACCTTCAGAATTCTGTTGTTGGAAAAGCTAAGCCTGCGATTGAAGGATATGGTTACAGTGGGGACTCATACTATGAAGCTCTGAAAGAACTGGAATCTAGATTTGGCAAACCTTCTCTTGTTCTGAAAGTCACACTGGACAGACTAAGGAAAACAGGTCGACTGCAAAATGACAAAACCCAGGAGGTACGAAATCTCTCAGATGTTGTTTCAACTACTGTCTGGACATTAAAGAAGTTTGGATATGAAAGTGATCTGAGAGCAGAATCTAATGTTTCCCTTGCGGTTGACAAGCTGTCCCAAGAACTCAAAATCAAGTGGAAAGACCACACCAAAGCAACCAATTTGGAGCGACCTAGTCTTGTTGACTTCAATGTGTGGTTAAAGGTCCAGGCAGATATTTATGATGATTGTTGTTACCCAAGGTGGTAACAACCAAATTTTCATCTCAGCCTCACAAGAATAAACCTCGGTTTGGTGAATCACATGGAGAGAGTGAAAGGCAAAACACTTTTTCAAGTAGCCTTTCACTTCGTCCTAAGGCAAAGCATGCCCCTTGCATTATGGGCGATGGTCAGGAACACAAACTGTCTTCTTGTCCTAAGTTTAAGGCTCTGAGTGTGCAAGAACGCCTGAGTGAAGTACAAAAACATGGATTGTGCTTTTCCTGCCTCAGTCCTCAGCATTGGCTTCGCAACTGTTCGAATCGAAATCAGTGTGGTGTCAATGGATGTACGCGACCACACAACGCATTGTTGCACAAATTAAGGAATGTTTCATCTGTGGAAAGCAGTGATGCAGTTTCTGCTAATGATCTGACGGCACAAGCAGTGGTTAGCCCATCTACTGAACATTCTAACACATCCCACAGGAGCAGTCACACTTCTGTTTTACTGCAAGTGATATCAGTAACCCTCTATGGTCCGAATGGATACTTTAACACTTATGCAATGATGGACACAGGAAGCACTTGCAGCTTGCTGTTAGCAGATGTTGCCAGAAGACTTGGTTTGGATGGTCCATTGGAGAGTGTGGTTTTAAATGGAATCCAGAAAACTTCTCAGCTTATGACAAAGCGAGTCGATGTACGAGTCAGCCAAGTGAATGACTTTGGTACCCGATTTGATGTGAATGGAGTTCTTGTAGTTGATCACCTAAATGTGCCTGAGAAGAAAGTGAAACTTGAGCAGCTGCAAGAAAGGAGGACACACCTATCAGACCTGGAACTGGCTGAAGTTGCTGGAACTCAAGTCACTCTACTCCTTGGCAGTGATGTTGCAGAACTTATTGTTCCCCTGGAAACACGACATGGCCCGAAGGGTTCCCCTGTTGGTGTTCATACTCGAATTGGCTGGACCATCACTGGTCGTCTACCTGGTCATGTTCAAGAACGTGAATCTGTTTGTAAGGTCCATGTGGCAACCCCCGAAGAAGAACTCGCTAAAACAGTCAAAACTTGGTGGCGGGAGGAGAATGGCCAAAGGGAAATGCAAGCAGACTCCCAAACAGTCTGTTGAAAACCCTCAAGTGCAAGAAATGCCTGCAAGTTGGATTGGTGTAGTGCGAGAATCAAGGAACATTACAACTTCACGCCGATTTAAGTGTGTCATTGAGAAATGGTTGACTCCGCTGGATTTTGTTTCCTGAAGGCTCGCTTTGTCCCTTTGGGCATTCAATTCGGCAGCCATCGAGAGTGTGGCAAATTAGTTCGGTTTTACTCGGTCGAGAAAAGGTGAGAACTTCTGCAGGAAGACCCTGAAGCGAATTCAAAAGACTGGAACAATAGCCCAATTAAGCGGCCTTAAGCTGAGAAGTTGTGAGCGTATCCTTTTGTTCTTGATATGTGAAGCAACTCCGAAGGATTACTTAGGACATATTTATATTTTAAGTTCTTCGCAAAATACTTTCAACTCTTAGTTAGGTTTATCAAAGAAGAACCTTTTGAGAGCTTTAACAAAGTCAATGCATGATATAAATCAGCAAGTTGCACATATCTCTCAATTTCTTCTTCGGTAAGTCCAAATCTGTATTCCTTAGGGTCTGACCCTGGAATGATTCTGTTTGTGTATTTCCTTGGATCTTCATCCAGCCTTTCAAGTTCATCAAGTTCCCAGTGCACCCTCCAAATCTTTGTTTCTAGGTCATACTCCGAAATCTGTGGAGTTTGCCACTTGAGAACATTTCTTAGCTTGTCTGGCAAATCAAAAAACACCTCTTTACTTGCTACATTGTCCAAGATTTCTGAATATGTAGTGTCCACAAAGTGACTGGCAGCAGCTGAAATTGTTTCTGCATGATTCACATTGAGAGTGATTTGCTCCAACTTTTTCCCATCAAAATGCAATTCAAATGCACCATTTCGGATTCCTCTTGCATTGATGTTTGTAAGCAAATGGCCCAATGTTTGGTCCTTTGCAGCTGGCCCCGTGCTTGGTTGACTTTCCAAGTTCAAGCACGTCATGCAGCGATCAAATACCATGTGCTCTGTTAATCGACAAAAGCAGTGATTGCCATCCGGAATGTAGTTTGCTGTGGGAAGGGATGGAAGTAGTGATTCTGGATGCTCTCTTTCAATGCTTCGGCAAAGTTCAGAACGTAGTCCTGATTGGCAACCAACCTCACTTCTGGTCTGTTTAGTTTCATAATTGTACATTGTAAATGCATCCTCGCTTGTTGGATCCAAACCTCCACCTAATAAATTGTCAAAAAATTTTGCATCACCAGACAAGAAAATCTTGTGTCCATTGTCCAAAATTGTTTCAATCCATTTGTTCAAACTGCCATGTTTACCAGGGTCTCCTAGGTTAAGTTCAAGATTTAATCTTGTGTCTTTTCCATAGAATATGGTGATCGGCCAGTACTCTTCAGGGCTGTGGTACCCAATGCCATTGAACATGGCCTCATCATTAAGAATGTTTAAACTCAGAGCAACAGAATCCTTTCCACCAAAATTTCTTCCATCTCCGTAAATCTTCCACCACTCGTTTTCGGGTAGCCACCAGTAGAGATATCGCAATGTCTGGCGAAGTCGTTCAGGATTTATCTTCCAACCTGAATGTGTTCTTTCTGGTTTCCACACGACATCAAATTCTTTCACAAATTTAGCTTTGATTGCATTGACCTTCCGTTCTGAATCTAGAAAGCCAGGTAACTTTCGTCTTAACGCACGTACAATTTCAGTGGCACTAGTTGTGTCCTGAATATCCAAGACATCTGAGGCGGACAAGTGATAGTAGCGTGGTGCAGATTCAGTTATGATTAAATCATACACAGTCTTTCGTTTATGTGGATCATGAGCTGACTGTGCTAAGGTTAAAATGTCCTGTGGGGACAAAGTTCCATCCCAATCATCAATTTCTTCTGAAGGATCTGCAGATTTTGGATAAGCAACTGACTGAGCCATTGATAACAGGAAATCTTGCTTGCTGCCATGGTGTACTTTTTTTGCTAATTGCACGAGTGATTCTTTTTGAAGGTTGAGACGTCGCACCACAGTTCTTGATTTATACCGCCTTCCCTTTGGCTGCAGTTTGTTTCTTGACTGCTGTCTCTGAATAAGACTTTCAGTTGAAACTAACTTAGAGGAGGAAATAGTTGCTGTTGGTGTTTCACAGGAAGCTGTTTTAGAAGTTGACAGCTGAGTATTTGAAGTTGTTGTTGCAGGTTCTGTCTGAGGAGTAGGCACTTGATTGTTCAAAGTTGTTTGCATTTCACAGGATGGTGTCTCATCAGCAGAAGGCTGATTGTTTGAAGCTGTTGTTACACAGGGTGTTGTCTCAGGGGCTAACGGCTGATTGTTTGATGTTGGTGCCTCAGGGCTTGACAGCTGATGGTTTGAAGTTGTTGCACAGGTTGGTGCCTCAGAAGTTGACGGCTGATTGTTTGAAGTTATTGCAAAGGGTGGTGTTTCAGGGGCTGACAGCTGATTGATTGAAGTGGCCAGTGTTCCATGTGATGGTGTTTCATGACTAGATGGCTGACTGTTTGAAGTTGCTGGTACCAGTGCAGTTGGTAGTTGGTCAGGTGCAGGTTCGAGGGGATTAGAAGTTGTACAAGCAACATTCACAAGGATGTCTATTAAAAGACAACGCAGTTCTCTTGCAGCTGTGACTTCTTCTCCTTGCCTTGTACTTGAGCAAGCAAACAAAACCAGTAGTGCCGCTTTGCAGGAGATATGGGAGCGGACTCTTGAGACATCTTTAAACAGATATTCCTCTTGCACAACTAAACCTTCAGGGTATAAAAAGAGATTGCATTAAATTTGAATAACCCATCAGGAAGTGTTCTCTTTCAGCCTACATTAGTGTTAGAGAAATCAGACTTTTGACTAAGCCAAAATCTGGTGCCAATTTTAATAAGCATGCAAAAAAATCTGTAAATAATTTTTTTGTGCCTTTCTGAAACAATTAAAAGCGTGGATATTGGAAGTATTTGTGGAAGTGCCATTTAGCTGTACATGTGAGTTAAAGGAAAAAACCATGAAGACTTTGAGTTGTTTCTTTCATCCATGAAAGACATGTATATGAAATTGTCCTAATTTCCTGACCCTATTTACATACATGTACAGACTGGTAGGTAATACACCTCCATTCCTAATAACTAAATAATTTGTTTTTGGGGTTTATTGTATGAATTGGAGTTGATGCAATGTTAATGTTAGGTTCATGGGAAATACATGCTGAGTCATGAGGCTTCTCAGTTGTTTTCAGGAATCTGTTGGAGAGAAGTCTGCAGTTTGCATGTTTATATCAAAATCTGATATTTTATGGGAAGTGCTCCTAAATTCTGTTATTACTGTATTGGAAATCATAATAATTGAAATAACCCCATTTTAGTTATGAGTACAGGGACAACCATTACCCCCTTTTTCCATCCTGGAGTTCTTAGTTACAGCTAACAGTGCATTAAAACAGAAATCCTCAGGCGAATGGCACGTTATGACACCCACTTAATTCAGAATGTATCGCACCACACTGGCTGTGTCTAAGAGTGGGTTGGAGGCAGGGACGCAAGGATGCAAGTTTGGGGATGCGTCGATGTAAACATAACATACCAATGTAGTTGAAAATAAATTTGAAAAAGGAAAAAAGTTCAATATACACTGTTTTTGCATGAGCAGAAATTTGCAATATTTCTGTATATTTAGAGGTTTGCAAAGGAGAAATCAAGATCGCATCTTGGTAAAAGGTCCTTACATCCTTAGGTTCAGTGTTGTTTGGAAATTTAGAAATCTCATATCGCTATTTGATCTCTTTCATCTTTAACTGTTTACAGTTACAAGAAAAGACAGTGAGCTGTCTTACCGTGTCTTTCGAGGATTTGATCCAGATGTTTGTATCCCTTCTTCTTCACGTGGATTTTCACACCTAGCGCAAGGAGAAGAGATTCGTCAATTTGAAAGTACTTGTTCTCACCGATCAAGGTCGGTTTGAAATTTTCCGGCCACATTCTTCGGTCTGGAGAGTCATCTGTCGTCGAAATCGAAAGAAAAATTGTTTGATATGCTGCGAAATCAGGACGATTTTGTGTTTGGGTTTTTCCTTGTTCGTGGTGACGTAACAATGCACGCGCATCAGACCAATCGGCGAGTCGCATTTTGACTGCGCTTTGTTTGTCACGAATACAGGAGACGCTCGATCGTAAGTTCGTGTTTCAATAACCCTTGTTAGCGAGGAGATTTCAGAAGATGAAACCAAAAACAAAGAAAAGGAAGCTCAGCGTTTAAGTCGCATTCTGATAACAGTTACATCGCATTACAGTGTAAGATACAATAACATTTAGCTGTTTTGCCGTCACCCGACGCTCTCTGATCGAACTTACATACGTTTAATGCGTTTGCAAGCGATTGTTTAACTTGTGTAATGGATTTCTGTCAGTGAAAATTAAAGATAAATGAATCGGCAAATTCGTGTATCCGTTCAGCAAACGGTTTTTTTTTAATCGATTATTTGTCAGTTTGTGTGACGGGATGTTTTTAAAAATCTTGACCCTGGAGCGGCGCGTTGCGATGTTGTTTATTTGATGGAGATTCATTTCTTAAGTTTCCCTTGGGAGCCTTGACAGGCAAGCTCATCATTTCTTCGAGAATATAAAGTGAAACAAAACAGGTACAAAATTAGATCCAGCAGGAAATCTACAACAAAAGGAAAACATCTCACCTACTTCAAAGGGTTTGCGACCTTCGGAAACATTCCGCATCCTCGGCAATTGCTCAACATGAATAAGTAATTAGGAAGAACAATACGTTGAATATATGAATACTTAACGACCCCAAAATTTGAGGTACACACTTAAATCGGCGTGAAGTTGAAATGAAGAGTTCATTTCTCCTGCTAAGTACTCATCTCTGACAAAGCTTCTCGGAGTAACTGCTTGCCGTCTTGCGGTTTATTTACAACTGTAGGCACCAAAAATCTGAACGTCGCATTGGTTCTTTGTTGGTTGAAGAGTTGGAGCAAGCTCGAAAGTTTTGGATTTGTACTGCACAGACAGAATCCTTTCCTCAAGAAGTCGCAGCTCTCAAGTCAAAGCAGTGTTTCAAGCAAAAGCAAATTGGTGTCTCTCACGCCCTTCATTGATGAGCATGGAATCTTTCGTGCAGGTGGTCGGATTGAGAGAGCTGACATTCCATTTTGCTGTCGACATCCTGTGGTGCTATCACCTGAACATGAACTGACTCGACTCATCATCATGAGTGGTCATGAAAGACTGAAACATGCAGGAGTGGACCATGTCCGAAATGAGTTGAGACAGCAGTACTGTATCTTGCGCTGCCGTTCCACAGGACGAAAGATTCTTCGTCAGTGTTCTTTCTGTAAAAGGCGAAGAGCAAAACCAGAAGCGCCCTTGATGGCAAGTCTACCGTATGATCGCCTACAAATTGCACCAGCATTCTCTAAAGTTGGTGTGGATTTCTTTGGGCCACTTACAGTAAAGGAAACAGGAGAAGAGATATGGCTGTCTCTTCACTTGCTTGGTGACTAGAGCAGTTCATTTGGAAGTTGCGTTTTGCTTATCTACCAATTTCTTCATCATGTGTCTTAGGCGGTTTATAGCTCGAAGAGGTAAACCTACTGGTTACTCTTTTTGGCAAACTATAACTATTTTAAGGCGTGGCAAAACCAGCAGACACACCTTCGCCATGTCCCCTTTTTCCCAGTCCCTTTTTCCTTTGTCCCAGCCCCCCCAGGGTGGTTGCGCCTGGGGGTTTCAAGACAATCGTCTCACCCCCCCCCCCGAAGGGCGGGTTCGGGTTCCCGCCTCTTCTTTCTCTATTGCATCTTCTCTGGATTGGCTGTAACATTCAATGGGCACAGGCGAGTTATTAGGCGGATAAACTTCTGGTGGTCACTTGGACGACACGTACTTGTCCATCTTGTCCTGGGAATACTTCGTCAACTCGTCCCAGATGCCACTGACCGTGCGGTGCATTCTGGTCAACAACCAGTAAAACATCTCCAACTTGTAAGTTGTTCTTCGCCTCTCTCCACTTCTTCCGAGTGTTAAGCGTTGCCAAGAACTCCTCTCTCCATCGCTTCCAGAATTTTTTCATCAAGTCCTGGATAAGTCTCCATCGGTTCCTGGGGTTAAATGCCACTTGATCAGTCACTTGGGGTGCTAGTTGTCCTCCCAACTGGCCGACCAAGAAATGATTCAGCATCAACACCGGTTCGTCTCGGGGGCATGTGCCTTCATAGGTAAGTGGCCTCGAGTTCATCAGAGCTTCAACTTCTTTAATGGCAGTTTGTAACTCGTCATCGTTCAGCCCTGCATTTCCAACTATTGCTCTCAGAGACCTCTTGGCTACTTTAATCAGGGATTCAAACACGCCACCAAAGTGCGAACCAAGTGATCCCCTTGTTTGGGGCATCATTGGAGATCTCCTCTCGGTCCAGTGATTGGACGAGCTCCCTGAGCTCTCTATCCACGCCCACAAAAATTCGTTCCATTATCACTTGT
>BLFK01000153.1:122421-136410 GCA_014634185.1 Astreopora myriophthalma | reverse complement strand
TGTAGGTGGAACAACAACATCAAGATCCGAAACTGTGGTAGCTATTTCGTGTACCATTTAGTAAAGCCCCCAGTGTGTCACCTGCGTTACTGTGGTAACGGCCAAGAACGTAAGTATGGCATGTCTCAGATGTCTTAATCAGTTGACATTTAATGACATAGGGGTGAAGTAGATTCACTGACCAGCGGTCAGGGTTAGGGTTAGGGGTTCAGCGAGTATTGTCATTATCACGGGCACAGAAATCTACGTTCACCCTATGTTATCTAAGCTGACCGTCTAAATCATTATAGGCAGAACCGTGCGAAGTCCATAACCTAGAAGTCTCGATCTCTCTCATTTTGCCTTGGCCCATCAGTTTACGGTATTATCTAAATTTAGAATAGAGTTCCCGCCAAATAATGATCTATCAGATTGGCCCTGATAACCACAACGCGTCTAATTGCTTCGTAACCAGGAGCCGCTCGGGGGATTGTTCGTGCTGGACGCAAAATAATGCAGCAGCCCTTCTAAAAGCAGATAATGCCGTAAACTGATGGGCCGCATTTCATTGCAGATCAAGGCGTCTGTATTCTGGACTTCTGCCATAAGGCAGTGTGAGGGTAGCTTAAGTTGACTGAATTTTCTTGCCTTTTTTCATATATTCAGAACCGACCACACCACCCACTACTCAACCGTCCACGACCCAGCCACCAAGTAAGTTCCGTTTTTCTCAAATATTTGAATTAAATGTACAATAGCTCCCATTCAAGGGAGAGTCATCAGGCTAACAAATTAAATCAACGTAATATTGACAGACTGAAATGAAATCGAAAGGTCGTGAGGAAACCTTAAGAGAAACCCGAGAGGTTCTTAAAAATAATTTCATCACTGAACGAAGGTAGCATTAGCGACCTTAGGACTTAAAAACGCCTGCCGGTGATTGGTCGGGATGAACGTAAAAGCTGTTTCCATTTACACCAACCTGTTTGCGACTGTTTGCGACGTTGTTACGTCTATATGGAAACCAGGCTTTATTGGAATACGAGTATGAGTACGATTTCTCAACAAGAACGATTTTCCGTACTGAGCACGGGCATCAGATTTGCCAAAAGTCGGAATAGACCTTACTCATATTCTCAGTATTGGACTGGAACGAGCATACAATTGAGGCTTATGCGGGGCAAATAATTTGCACATGAAAAGATTCCCCCGCATCAGCCTCTTTTCCATGCTCGTTTCAGTGCAACCGTGAGAGTACGAATGTTGTCTATTGCACGTGCTCAGTACAGAAAACTCGTGCTCGTAGTCGTAGTCGTACTCCAATCTGGAGGATCGCTAATACTATGCGGTGGACGGCTGACACACCCTTCCTCATGTTAATCTAATTTTGAAGCTGAGGTTGAACGTTATTTTATTTATTTATTTATTTATTTATTGCTATTTGAGCCTGAAAACGTCTTAAGATGTTCTTAAAGTTACATGCTACAGTATTTCAATAAATGAGATAAATCAATGCGGACGCGATCAGGAAACCTACCAAAGTGAATTGTTTGCGTTGACGTGGTATCAAGTTGCTTGCCCCTCAGTACTTGGGTTAAATGCCCTCTTCGACTAAAGTTTTACATTTATCTTACCTTTATCTATACTGTTCATTGAAAAGGTTAACCTTTAATGAGCAAAATATAACAGCGTTCTTAACTGACTCTCAGCCTGAAGTATGTTCTTGGAGTGTTGTAGAATTTTGGTTAATGTCAACCTGAACGTTCTTGTAAAAAAGGTTCTTATTAAGAAAACAAGAAAAGAAAACAAAGAGTTTGTAAACTGAAAAAAGACGGATAATATCATAAAAGTGGATACTGATAACTAGAGTATCCGGGACTGAATATCGCTCACAAATATCTGTTGTCACTGGTATTCACTTGCTTTGATTATTATCAGTTCGCTGTTTTCAATGCCAAGATCCAGTAAATCGTGTTTCGATGAAGACGTCTTCTTTTTCTCTAACGTTATCGATTGTTTTTGGCGTAACACCTTCTAACTGGCTAATGGTAACAGCTTGTTGTCAAAAATAAATCCTTTTGTGTAACGATCATAACCAAGAGAGGATACACCAAGTCTAGCCTTTGGGATGTGTGAATTTCAGTAAAATTATTTTAAGTGAAATCTGTTTCCCGAGACGTCCGCGAACACTGAGTTATGGCTCTCGTGCCTTTATTGTGGGACATTTTAGTTCTTTTGCCACATTTAATTTTTGCTGCAATAAGTATCAATCTGCACCACTTAATGATTTTACAATTGAAATACCGGTAAGCCAGAATACTCCGATTCCAGAAAAAAATGGAAGTTGCATGCAAGTGAGGCTTAATAGCCCTCGCAGCTTAAAAAATGTCGGACAAGAACGGGGTCGTGGGCAAATTCAAAGCTACTTCAACCGTGCAAATTGTTAGCAAGGCGAAAAAAAATGGTCACAAATGTTGCGCAGCTGCAAACTGTAATAACCGAATTGAAAATCGACCCAGTTTATCGTTTCATGCGTTTCCATCGGACGCACAACAACTGAAGAAGTGGGAAATTCGTATGAAAAGAGGTGACGCCTTCTTTGCCAAGGTAGGAAACAAGTTTTGTTGTTCTGAACACTTCTTGTCGACGGATTTTAAACGGAGTTTGACTGGTCATTGACGAGACTTAAAACCGGAAAGCGTACCATCGGTCTTTCCTTGGACAAAAGTGGATACGGATCGCTTTCTAGAGCGAAAAGGCTGAAGTTGAGATGTGAGAAATCTGAAGGGATAACAAGAGCCGAGAGTACTCATGAAAATAAAGACCAGGAAGGAATTGCAGAAGATTTCCAAAAAGATTCTGTTGTATTCGGTCCACCAACACTTGACGAGTGGATGGAAGAAATAAAGATGGAAAATGAAAGACTTCTTCAAGAATTACAAGAGTTTAAAGCAAAGGAGAGGATTTCCAAGTTTGGTCTGGAAAGATTCCAAGTAGTAATGAAGATGTAAAACTTTATAGTGGATTTCCAGACTATGTAACTTTATTAGAATTCTGGAAATATGTTGAGCCTAATGCCTCAAAATTAACTTATTTCAGTTTTGTACGTGATAATACTGATTCTATTAATTTTGAAGATAAATTTCTTTTCATGACAGGGAAAGAAAAGAGGTTTTCTGGACGCAATGTTGCAACCGATTGACGAGTTTTAGTTTTTTTAAACCCGTTTAAGACTTGGTTTATTCGAGCGTGATCTCGCGTTTAGGTTTATTGTTTCAGAGCAAGTTGTTTCAGATATAACTATAAAATGGGCTAATTAGCTATGTTTGTTGCTAGGAAGCTTACCTATATGGTCTTCTAAAGAGCAGATTAAACAACATCTACCTGAAGTTTTTAAGGGCGGGTTTGAAAACATAAGATGCATAATAGACTGCACAGAAATAAAATGCCAGACTCCTCAAGACCTTGAGAAACAAAGTGAACTTTATTCTGAATACAAGTCCCACAAAACATTCAAAGTTGTAGGAATTTCCCCAAATGCTTGGATCGCATTTGTGAGTAGCTTGTATGGAGGAAGTATATCTGACAAGGAGATTGCAAAAAAGCAGTCCTTTTGTTGATTTGCTTGATCAACACGGACCTGATTATGGCTGATCGTGGATTTGACATTCAGGATTTACTGGCAACAAAGAAGGTAACACTTTTCATTCCTCCTAAACGACAAAGTAAATCTGAACAGTTGTCCAAGGAAGACTGTTTTGAGACTATGAGAATTGCCAATTTAAGCGGAATCCACGTCGAAAGGGCCATTGGGAGAATCAAAGGCTAGCACATCTTTGATAGTGTTGTGCCATTTATGTGGAGTGATAAATCAGCTCTGGACGGTGACCTGCTTGCTTGTAAACTGGCAAAAGCCTGCTTTAACATGTAAAGGAAATGTGTCATTCACGGGTTTATCTTAACATTTGATGTGCAAAACCTTGTCTATTATTAAAAGCTTCTATCATGCTGGAGATTGAGATCCTTCTCAACTAACTTGTCTATAAGTTTTCAATCGAGGTAACTTGTCTATATTACTGCACCGAAGTTTAGTAAAACATGGTTGCATTCTCTTTCACCGTGCATGGCAAATTTAACTAAAAGCACGAGATTTTACAAATCTGATTGTAAACAGTGAAAACTACACCTACGTAGGCCATCTCTGATCCTGGGGTAAGCTAACTCATATATGATATATCTATTATAAAAATCTTCAATGTTATTTTGTTTCTCCTTCCACTATTCTGGTTCGAAGGGGATTTCAATGCAAAACAATTTTCCATTACTTCCACGGATTGCAAGGACACTCCAAAGTCTCTTAACCACATACATTTGCTGCTGTACTTGATAAAAGTACATGTGATTCTTGTTGACTTGTAATACACCTGAATCTGTCCTTTTGCATATAGTTTTCCACACAAGAGCATCTTCAAGGCTCTCTCCACTGTTGACAACGATATTGTTAGCTTCAAAAATTCCACGAGGGTCATTCCTGCTAGGATCAGTTATTACACCGTCTGGAGAGGCACGCAAAACACCGTTTTCTTTTTCAATAACTGAAACCACATTGCATTACAGTGACTTGCTTGTGTCCCTGCTGGTGCATCATTTCAATGTAACCATCTATCACTAGTTGTTCATTCTTTAGGCCATTTCTCATAGCCAGTGACTGGTAGTTGCTGCCATAGTTTAGGACTTCTTTGATTATTTTGGTCGGGGAAGTCCCTATACCTTGTGAGAACATCCAACCCTGTAGCTCTTTGAAGCTGTCACTCTACCAAACCTGTGATTGTACCATTCTTGACAGGCAGACTGTCTTCTTGTGTGATACTCTATGTCTGCAATTTCATCTGCAGTTTTGAAAATACTTCTTTTAATTCTTTCACAACGCTGGTGTATTTCATGGAGAGACACTGGTTGTTCTTTCACAGGCGATATTATTCGAAAACCATTGTCCTCATTACGTTGTGTTTCCTCCCTTTCCTTAACTATTTCACTGACTTCTTCTTCGCAACTTGAAACTGAAGGCGAAGAGTTAGAAGAGGTTCAACTCTCCTTCTCTTGAACGAATGTTCCAAACTCTTTGAGTTGCACATGAAGTGCAGAACCGTAGGCAACCTCTCCAACTATTGTGTCAACTAACTTGATATTATCTGCATCAGGGATCATTTTCGACAATGGAACATCAGGATTTAGTTGCTGTAGGCTTTTTTTCAATTTTCCAACAGATTCTAAGTCTATCTCAGGTGATTTTGATGGCCTTGGATCGAACAACGTGGGATAG
The DNA here is from genome assembly GCA_014634185.1 of Astreopora myriophthalma. Lineage (NCBI taxonomy): Eukaryota > Metazoa > Cnidaria > Anthozoa > Scleractinia > Acroporidae > Astreopora > Astreopora myriophthalma. The sequence continues at coordinate 131,108 of BLFK01000153.1, read as the reverse complement.
ACAGCCCGTCCTTTTCTTCCCTTAATATCTAAGGAAAGGCGGGGTTGGATTAGTTTCTGTGTCATGATTGGGTTGTGCAGTACAGTCCTTTTTCCAGGTATTCTCCATTTTCTAGGTTTGGAGGTACAACTGCGCTTATCAGCAGGTTGAACCCCATCTTTCCTGGATATTTCGTCCAGTTTCCAGATTACCGCCATCACGTGGCAGCAACAACGGCTTTTTCCCGCGGGGCATATTTTGTCACATTCGGGAGACAGAATTTTAGGCTTGCCGTTCCTCTGAATTACCATTTTGACTTCATATTCACGGATTTCCTACTGGAAGCCCAGCAAAGGGCTCTGAGATAAACAACATCCTCGGAATTTGGATGCACATATTTTGAGGTCGTGAACAAAAGAGAGTAATCTTAGCCCTTTGGAACTTGCAAACTCAGAAACCGCGTCAGTTTATTTCCTGGTGTTCTTTCCACAGTTCTGTAGTTGTGCTAATGTATCAAGTGGAACAAATTTGGGAAGGGCAGGGAAATCATCAGCAAATGCTGAATCAGAGTTGGAAAAGTTCTCGAAGTGGTTTGCTGTGGCACTCGCGTTTTCCCCATTTTTCCTGAATTCTTCGTTTATTCTCGCTAACTTTAATTGCTTTAGTGAAGCTCTTGTCGGGATATGGGTCGTATATTTTTAGAGTATTCATTCCCTGCAGGTTCTTGACTCTATTATAAAAGAAAGTAAACTCTGTATGAAACTGTTCCACATTAAAATTATAGACAGCCGATAGAAGGATGACACACGAACACCTACCTATCAAAAAGTTCCTTTTTATTACCACTTTGATTAACACGACGACATTTCAACCAATACTTCAGTTGATTAACGGTCAACTTTGGTAGCTCATCTTCACGTAAGCTAGCACCAGGAATGTCCTCGGGAGCAAGACCGACTTGATCGTCCGACATGTTGTTTCAAATTGAACTTTCCCGTGAGGGCTCTTAAGCCTCACTTGCATGCAACTTCCGGTTTTTTTTCGGAGTCCAGAATCAAGGTTAGCGGACTTCTCGGATCACTACGCAGCTATTACAACAGCCCAAGCGATTGGCTCAGAAAATGATAGAACCGCTCAAACAAACAACAGAAACAATGAACCCAAACCCCCAAAACAATAGAGCTGCGTCCTAACCAGAACCAATGAAATTAGAGGTTGTAAACAGCTGCGTGGTGGACTTCTCTGGTAACAGACTTCCGGTGTCCATAAATAACTTTAGTACTAAATAGAGTATCAGCGACCGTATTGTATCGGATATACAATGTCGAGCCGAAGGCGAGACATTTTATATCCGATAAAATACGGGCGCGAATATTGTATTGTGCTTATTTAACGTCAGCATTTGGTATTGGTGTTGATCCATTATTTTTCTTGTACGAGTAATTTTAACGAAGAGAGTCAAACGAAAAGTTGATGTAAATTAGGAAAGTTTTGTATCAGATATACAGCCATCGATTAATAAAACATTTCTTTTGCTTTTTTCTTCATGAATTATTAATGAGTTAAATAAGTGAAATTTACATAACAGGATGTTCCCATACAGTTTTGATGTAATTTCGTCAGTAACCAGACATTTCATTTCACGGGCATTTTGTCAATAGAAAATAGTAAAATTAAAGCATTTTCTTTTTCTGAAGATATTAGTAGGATTAACAAACACTGCTTTGTCATTGTTGTTGTTGCTGTTGTTTTTTCCTTTTCACAGTCAGCAGTATTTACACCCAGCCGCCAGGTCCACCAGGTGAGATTGTTCGATTGCTGTTTGATAAACTTTGATTCTATCTTTTTTATTCGAGTATGAAATCGGCCGGCAACGAGGAAGCTAGCGATTTCCGTAAAATGGCTCATTGTTTACCAGCAAATCTACCCGACCTTTTCAAAAAGGAGAGGAGGAAAACCCTACCCTTAATCAAGAATTTAAACACGCTATATTAAGCCTGTAGTATCTCTGTAGTATGCACGTTATATATTTTTTTTTCTCTGTTTCGTATTCGTATTCCTTAACACCTATCAACTATTTATATTCAGATTGTATCTCCTGTCACAATTGCACTGAAGGGGGCAGACGTTTCTGCCAAAACATGTCTGTTACATTTAAAATCGTTGTCATATCTCAAAGTTATCGTGACCTTCCTGCTGCCCAGACCTATTGGTAAATTGAACAAAACATAGCCCGTAATTTCCTGGTCGTTCCCTTTTATAGTGGTCTTAATCACAAATTCTTGTATTGCAAAGACGTGACCAAAAATCTCTGGAGACACTTTGTTGCGTCAGCTAATGAAGGATCTATTGTTTTCGGGCACCAACATGGCGGCAATGACGTACCGTGCAACCATCAATAAGATTCTTCGAACGCTTTACATAGAATTGCAAATCGCGAGATGCATTTGTTAAAGTTATGTCCTCCAACTCTACATGTACACGCACATGACACAAATACAGCAATCAATTGCACAAGAAAACAATTTGTGAAAAAAGCAGCCACATTTTTCAAGGAAGGTTAAGAAATCTATTCCTATGTCCTTAAGTATGCAGAGATACATTACTTAAAGTTAAATTACTGTAAAGTGCACCAAACATCATGATCAACATTTCTCGTTGTTGAGATAAATCTCTTCACCGACAGCCAACACATTTTGCCGTTTTCTACTCCAATTTTCGCTTTTTATGCAGCACCAGTCAAATAAGCTGCCACCCAGTTCGTGCCGTTTAAAACCGTGTTCCTTTAAAAAAATTTATATTTCAGAAGTCAATGTCACCTGCGGCAAGAACGAGATGTGGATCAATCTTCCAAAGTCTTTACTTCCCGGACTGGACAGAGAACATCTGCGACTCAATGATGTGAACTGTGGCGCTCAAGAAATCGGAAATCAATTTATTCTCCACACAAAACTGACGGAATGCGACACAGTCAGCCGACACACGAGCAACTTCGTCTCCTACATGAACCAAGTGCTGGAAATACCCTTGGAGGACGATCAGATAATCACTCGTGTCCGTGAAGTGGAAATTCCCTTCAGCTGCTATTATTCAAACACCGGAGTTGTGTCGGCTGTCGGCCTTCGAGTGCAAAGCAAGAAAATACTTTTTTCCAAGATTGGATTTGGAAGATTCGTGTTGGAAATGAACATTTATCCAGACAACAGATATGTTGGATCCTACCAGAAGAAAGACTTTCCACTGATTGTGCCGTTAAGGAGAATATTGTTTGTGCAAGTCAGAGTGGATACTGACGACAGGAGTCTGGCTATCTTAGCAGAGGAATGCTTTGCCACACCGGATGCGAACGCCTACAGTCCCGGCCTGAATTATACGTTCATCAGAGATGGGTATGGCGAAAACTTTGTTTGTGTCACTTCATCTCAAGTAATGTTAAAGTCACGAAATGTGATGTCAATACATGTCACGTCAAGTCACGCTATGTCATATTAAGTCATGTCATGTCATGTCATGTCATGTCATGTCATTTCATATCACCTCTGGTTATCATGTCATGTCACATCATGTAACGTAATGTTACCCCCTTATTATTTTCTCTCGGTAACCGTTACGTCGTTCTTTGCTATTTAAGGTGACTCAAACCAGTTCCAATTTCTTCAAAAATTTATGGTGGGTCTGAATCCGCTCCACACGCAGAATTTTTCATCTTGGCCTGCTGAAAATAAAAAAAAAGGGGGCGGGGCTCACCGAGTTTGTTTTTGAGATATGAACAATTAAAGCCAAAATGATAGACAATATACTTCTCTGCAATGATCACACTTAACATCATAATGAGCCAAAATATAGGGTGTCTTTCAGGCCTTTCCTATGTTGCAACGGCAGGCAATAATTGCCACTGCATCTTGTTTAGCAATAATTGCTGTTTTATATGGTAACATCACATTGCTGATACTTGATGCAATATTGCCTTGTCAATCCTTCTAATGAGCAAGTCTCTTGAAAGTGTTGAAACTGGATTGAGCCATCCTCCAACAAAAAGATTGCATTTTGCCTCTGTTCGGTAATAGATCACAGATCGCGTGGCATCAGTAGCCACAAATAGGACCGTTGAGTCACTGTCTTTCCGCTTTCAGATGTGCAGAGGATGAAACCGTGAACTTCATTGAAACAGGGAATTCACATCTTCAACGGTTTAGCATCGAGGCCTTCACCTTCTTGGGCAATCATCAGTTTGTCTACTTACACTGTAGAGTCAAAATATGTAACGCAACAGACCCTTCCTCACGTTGCGCTCAGGGCTGTATTCGGCAACGAAGAAGACGGTCAGCACTTATACCAAAGCAATCCAAAGACGAGGAAGCCACTTTGGCTGAAGGGCCGTTCATGCGACAACATGATGAAAGAGACAGTCAACTCCAGGAAGTAGACAAAGAACTGAGTGACACTGAGCAGAACGCTGGTAAGTAAGAGACGACCAACTGGTTTTGTATTTGTTGTAAAATTGTATTGTTTAGTGTCTTCAGTGTGTTATTGTGTTAGGCAACCAGCAATGGCGTTTGCGGTGACCACATTCAGTTGCTTTTTTGAATCCTTATGGGAACACTTCACGGAACACTAACACTGAAACTTCAGAATTTCACGTGAACTCATTAAATTGTCAGAGAATTTGTTGTGTTTGCGTTATTTTAAAATTAGTTTGGACCGCTGGTGCTTCGTGTACAGGGACAATTAGACTAAACAAAACAGTGAGAATCCGATAGAAACTTAGATCCGTAAACAGTTCATCGGACCGTTACTGGAAAGCAGCAACAACATCTACGGCTTGGAGCCAAGAACAGGTTCACAAACCCGGTTGGAAAAGGAAGCTTTGCACATTTGAGGAAACTAAAAGCACTTTCTCTTGCTTACAACTCTGAAACTGACTGACTAAATCGAAACGTAACCTAAATTTCCACGCCAAAACATTTTTTTTTTCAAGAAAAGCTAAAGAATAGGAACAGGAATTACCAAGTCCAACATTAAAACAAGACGCACTATTTCGTAAATAACGTAGCATCACGGTTGTAAACTCATATCTCACTACTATTGTTATCCACAATTCTTTCCTTTATACTTTCCATTACAATAAGGAAGTGGTCATCATTTAGAGTGGGTGAGGTAGTTGAATTGGTGTAAGTAGGATCGACCCATTCTAGTTCCCAGAGCCCATCGTTTCTGTCAGCCGGCGGGGCCTTCGCGCGAGAAAACGAAGGGCTCTCGAGACTCGAGACATTCGAGACATAGAGTCCCAGATTGTAGGACTTCCGGAGTTCATATATGAGTCGTGAAGTTTATATTAAACATGGCGGCGCTCAGAAGCATTACATTCCAAGAGTCTCTGCGCGAAGCTTTCAGTGGCCTCAACTTAGTGGTTTTTCGAAAACTATCGTCGAACTGCATTTGTTCCTCAGTTAGAAACTCTAGCGCTTTTGAAAACTCTGTTCCCTTGTTGCTTTTTTATTTCCAAATATTTCGACGGGGTGATTTCTAGGTAAAACCGTTTTATTGCAACACGTACACGTATTTCGGAAATTGACCACCTTTTTTTTTTGGCGACTCTTTTCCAGGAGCCTCCATCTTTCAAAGTGGTTGTGCGGTCTCCAATAGATTCATGTTTTCTCGCCAGCTTACCCCTTCGGACCTCATGGGCCATTTTTACTTCCGGTTCAAGATTGTATCGTACGCAAGCTAACCAATTAAAAAAAATTGAATTTCCTGTCTCCAGAGCCCTTCGTTTTCTCGTTCGAAGGCCCCGCCGGCGAAGAGAAACGATAGGCTCTGGAACGAGAATGGGGTCGGCCTGGTTCGGATTTTTATGCGGGGGAAAAGGGAGAGCCACATCAATTTATGCGATGAATTGAAGTGTGATCATCGCAGTTATGAAGCAATTAATAAATTGCAAAGAATCCTGAAAAAAATCCAAGCTTGAACTGGACTTGAACCCATGTAGGAGCGATTGCGCTGCACATTGTCCTACCAAATGAGCCGTCAAGCCAACTGGGGACTGGTCACTTGTGACTTCGTGTTATATAACTGCGAGGATCATAGCTTCATTGATTTCATATCCGCAGTTCAGTATATGATTCATTTCATATATCTTTTCATCCGTTGATTCATATATCACGGGAACATTTGAACCCACAAATGGCCAGCTCCCAACATCAGTGGCTTCATGGCTCAGTTGGTTAGAGCGTCGCACCGACATCGCGAGGTCACGGGTTCAAACCCACACTTCAATTCGTCACATATCCTCAGTTCAAATATTTGGACATTTCATTTATTCACCGCCATCATAAATTTATGCATGGCCTCTTTAATAAGAGAAATGCGAACTTTTGTAGTGGGAATTTAACGCTCAAACAAAGACAAAGGAAAGTAAACATAGCAGCGTATTCTCTCCTCAAAAACCCAGCTCTAACTAGTGTCAAGGTACAGTGCAAAACGTGGGTAAGGGGGGAGGCAGGGTCATCACGTACACGACAAATGCTCACAAAAGGGAGGGGAGGGTCAGAAACATCGTTTTCTCCATTTGCACCAACTCTCCCGTCTTTGACTAATCACCGATCTTTATTAAGTTGCCGTCATTAAATTAAGCTGAGTGTCATAATTCTTTTTTTTTTCTGTCTCTTTACTTTGTAGGTTCAAGCACTTCTGTGGCCGCCATTGCGATGATAGTAGCTTTAGGAGTCGGCCTTTTGGTTTTTTCATACTTAAGATATGACAAAAAGAAACGAAATGCCAAGCAAATGTACTATCCGTCGGCCGTTCCTCTTGAGTGACGAGACTTGTCCAGTGTTGGTACCGTCTGTCGGGAACTGTATTTATACCAATATGAGTTAAACAATGACTCGGTTCATGCCCTCGAATGAACTTTGGGAGTCTAGTTTACGTACAAGACCGAGTTACCTTTTGTAAAACCACAAAGCGCGCGGTTGAGCCAATTTTCGTAGCCTGCAGACATCATAATTGTGAACCATTGTGTATTGTGAACCATACGCGTATTAAATCGTGAGTTCTAGCAGGAAACGTGTAGCATATTGCGTCTTCCGTCGGAAGGAAGCGTTTTCGTTGATTTACGTTTTTAAAAAAGATTGTCAAAAGAGTACCACTCTTTCTTAAGTCGTAGATGTAAAACTGATAACACTGAGAACCAATCGTCTTTTTCCAGTTCTAAGCGCTTTTAGGGGGAATTGCATTTCTAGCAACGAATCGCCTGCCTAGCCTGAAATGTTTGGCCATAAATTAAACTTGTCATAACGTTGTCGGGTGAGCAAACATTTCTCCTTTAGGTCAACTTACCTTGTGTTTTATTTCGTGTTTCATGATGTTGTTGAACGCAGTCAAAAACCCGATCGAACATGGCAAAACATTTCTTTTGTTCTCGTGTTTGGTATTAAGTGATGTTTTACCCATTTGGACACCTGCATAACTGACAAGTTTGACGCCGTATGCCTTTAGATTCTGGTGATTTGTCTGTATCCATGGATATGAAATCATGCTCTATTTTCAAAAAGACTGTTTTAAGCCGTTTGGTCACTTTCTTATGCCTCATCAAAGTTTAAACGTATTTTCCCGCCAAAATGGGGAGGGAGGCTAAAGACGAACACGTTTTTTGGGGGGGTGGGGTCATGCTTGAAAAATATTTTTGGTTTAATTTTATTCATTATTTTATTATTTTTTGCACAAAATTTTACTTATTTATTTTTTATTTTTTTTGCTCAAAAGTGGGGGGGGGACAGCCCCTCCCTCTGCGCGGTCACGTGTCGAGGTAATATAACATACAACTATGAAACACACTAGATTTGGACGGCGGAGGTATGAAATACGAACTCTATTGGGCACAAACCCACTACGGATGGTTTCTTCTCGCTACACCGAGAGTTTCAAGCATAGGTAGAGAAAAAACGAAGCCTCAAATTGACTTATAGGAGTAAGAAGAACCTTTTCTATCAGGAGCTCATAACCTGGAGTGTACAACTCCCATTCCAGGGCTATGTCACGGCATTTTTACAGACCAAGCTATTTTTAGATCTAGACGTGTAATTCCCGCGAAAAGTTCAGTTCCAGTCCGCACGCTTTCAAATAGTTAATTTTGCAAGGCTTATGATTGGCTAGCAAGGCTCCTGTGGGACACCAGGGCTCCTGTGGGAGACTGAATTCGCGGGAAAATCAATCTAAAAATAGCTCGGTCTGTGAAAACGCCGTGACACAAATGCATTGAAGTTGTACGCTCCGAGTTATGGGCTCTCGTTTCTATACAATGAAGCGTTCCCTATTTATCTTCTTTCCCGTTTCATATTTACGATTATTACGAACAAGCTTGCTCCTCTGATTTAAATGAAAATTTATGTTAATGATTTCAAGATTTGATTTCAAGATTTGATTTCAAGATTTCAAGATTTCAAGATTTTTTATTTGCCATGATTACAAATAATATATCCGATTTGTTTAGAGAAAATACAAATAATAGTAAAAAATGGCGAGGAAGCCCATAATGAAACTATAAGAGCTTATGAAGCTATGGGCTTCCTCAAATTAGACTAGGAAATTAAATTTAAAATAGCTCTGGGACGTAATACAATATTTTATTAAAAAGACGAAAGAGTGCACACACACACACACCCACACATTTGTCCACAAAAATACAAAAGCGTACCTCGAAGAATTTG
>BLFK01000153.1:42447-109947 GCA_014634185.1 Astreopora myriophthalma | reverse complement strand
TGACTCAGATAGTCAACAAAATATAACACACTAAACATAGAAAACTTGTAGTCTAATTTTTAAGTAGTGTACAACACTGATTTTCTAAAATGCCGTGATCTGGACTGCATTTGTGCGTGAGTCGAAACTTTTAAATGTCTTCCTTGAAGTTCATTATCTTGATTGACTTATTCAGATCCTACTAGTCACTTTACGAGCAATACTAAAATAGTGCCAACGCGACTCCCTGAACAAAAGGCATGCTCATCTAAGGGAAATGTTTCTGTATATTTTGACTTCTAGCTTGCTGAACAGCACATGTCAACTGTGGCAAAAAATAGCATGGGACTTGTTGACTGCAAGGTGAGAAGTCAATATTCCAATGTAAAGCGTTCAGATCGGAGTCGTGTGTTACAAAGAAGGCAACTTCTGATAAATAATTTTCTCTCAGCAATTCTACACGAGTGCGAAATATGAGGCACCCTTAATAAATAGGGTGGTCTTGATCAGATGAAAAAAAAATTACTTTGAAGTAGTTTCTTTGAGGTAGTTCGTTGGTTGTCAGTACTTCAAAATAAGAGAACGCATCACTTGGAATTATTGCATGCCCATGAACTGAAAGCATACAGCACACTTCTTAGGTTGCAGTGTGTCCATTGGTTACAACTAGTTACCTTTGGTTATCAATGTTAGCGAATTATTGTTTTTCGTTTCTTCTCAGACCTGGCAGAGCAGGATCAACAGAGAGGCAGCGGAGCTCAAGAAGGACAACGAATTCATTTACCACGACAGAATACCTTCATCGGACCGTCTGGAGGCCATTGGACGCGCAGCTCTGGCCAAGTCTTTGCCTGTCTCTAAACCAGCTTCGTCCAGTTTTGTGGACTTGTTTTCCAAGCTGGTACCCATTGCGGTCCATAATGCCTTGCAAGCGTATGAGTCCCGTAAAGGGGAGATCGTCAACTTTGAAATTGGACGTCTTCGAGAGGGAACACAGTTAATGAATAGGTCAGTATACGAAGGCGGGAGCTATGCCAAACCAAAATGCCTTTTTATTGTGCGGGATGAAAAATAGGGCCATTTCTTAATTCTTTGAGCTTCCTTTTCAAAGCGACTCCAAGTGGGAACTTTTTAGGATGGTAATAAGGTTTATCTTTCATGTGAAAGAAATGTTCATCAGAGAGACTCCGCACATGGTTTCTCTTTAGAAAAGAAGCTGCATTGAACTCGGAATTGAGTTGTTCTGGTTTATCAAACGATTAGCATGCTCGCCATTTATGGAAAAGGTCTGTGTATACGCACGCGTTACAACTATGTTTTCGTCCCCTTAAGTGTACTGGCATCGCTGAACTTACCAGCCGCCATAGAAGATTTATCAGGCCAGACGATTCCCAAGTCCGTCTTGGACAAATCTGCTGCAGTGAACGGTAAAGGAGGTTTGAATGCCATCGATATATACATGCAAGACTTGCCAGAGCTACTGCAAAGAAACAGAGAAGTTCTGGATGAGGTTCGTAATCGTAAATTTCAAGTTGTGTTGACATTTCGAAACTCGTCTACAATTATATTGAGCGTGACAAGTCATATCAAGCCACTTCTTCAGATATATATTAGTGAACAAGAAGCTGGACGCAGCTTGAACTCAGGCATATTTACCGTTTGTTTAAAGTTCGTTTAACGTTAGAAGGAAGCCGACTTCTGAAACTGCATGGCCCTCGAAATTAAAGTTCACATTCACTGATTTGTGCTGTGCTTACGCCAAGTACATCACGTTATGGACAGATTTAGTACCGCGGGCTCTGAACGGCGGGTATGAGCAGAACAGTCGCGACCGGACAACAGAAAACGTAGCGCGTGTTTTTTTATCTCGCGCGTGCCCAAGAAGCTCACGCTTCCTATACTTGGGCGCCTGCTACGCGGGCTACGGAAAACGTGAAAGGCAATCCTTGACTCGGCCATCTTCTCCGAATATAAGTTACAACACTTACACTGCACATTTCCCCTGTATTGCAATTAATGTAAGGCGCAGAAAAGTCAGTTAGCTCTCGTATACAGAAAAGTATATCGTATGCATATCGTGAGCTCTCGTATGCAGAAAAGTCAGTTAGCTCTCGTATACTATCGCTTATGTTCATTTTTTCTCAGTTTATTGCCCGGCTTCAAATATATCATTGTGCCTGATAACTGAAGCTATTAGGACGCAACTAGGAGAAGAGACTCTTGCGATTCTGTTAAGTCAAGAGTCTGCACATGCGACGAGAACTCTGAATTAACACTGTATTAAGGCTCTTGAGATGAGATGTCGAGCGTCATCAATTTTTAAGGAACTCATTCGGTGAAATGTTTGTTAAGCTGTGCCCCATTCACTTCATTTTTATGAACTTGAAAATCCATGTGTGCCAAGCTTTGCTTTGAAAATTGCCCCATAGCACATTGCATGGACTGCGAAGCGTTGTAATAGTCCAGTTTCGTATTCATCTGAAGACTGCTGGGTAAAAAAATGAAAGGCGCCTTTGTACGGGGTTAGCCTCAACCTGAAGGAGAATATTCACAACTTCCAGCAGGAAAGTGTTGAATCCTAAGAAAAAGCAATCAACACACTTCTTTTGTATTTTTATCCATCTGTTCTGGTGAATTTGAAACTGGACTATTTAACAATTAGACTAAGAGTCTAATAGACTAGACTAAGAAAACGAGAGCGAGTAGTGTAATTGTATTAGTAGAAATCACTCACATGCTACTATACCTTCGAATTCATTGCAGTTTTTATTGATTTGAAGAAGCCACTGTTTTGTTTTTGTTCATTTTTGCTACTCACTATCTGTCACTCAATAGGTAGCGAGTAGTGAGCCAATGAGAATGCAGGATTCGTGATAGTATGTGAGTGGATTGCATGACGAGCCAAAAGAATGTCTGCTTAATTTATCAGATTCCTTGAAGACAGTTGGTGTAGCAACCAGTTTAAAACCCTTTAACGTACTGAAGTTTTTGTCTTTCGTAGGCAACACGCTTGATGGACGACGAAGAACGCGATGACACACAGATGAGAAATCGCTTCACAAAAAAATGGAGCCCAAAGCCATCAGCTGAACTCACGGTGCAATTGAGACAAGAGGCAGATAAATACAGAGGAATCATGGAAAACGCCGTCAGAGCTGATGGAGTCGTGCGAGAGAAATACAACAAACATCGCCGACACATGGACCTGCTCAGCAAGGGCGAGGTAAATGAAAAATTCAGACACTGTGATTGGTTGGTTTTAGTAATGTCATCAGTGACGTTTGATTGACCGACGATGTGTTCCTTTATTTGATTGGTTCGCTTGAAAGCTCTGAATACACGCATTTGAACTTGATGCATGGATAACTTAAACTTGTGCAAGTAATTTGTTAATTCCCAAGTAATATGTTAATATTAAAACCCTTTGCGAAAGTATCTCAACCAAAAGGGTGTTACATTCACTCTATCTTCATCTTGATTAAAAAGTCAGTTCAGCATGTCTTGGAACAAGAGAGAGGGAGTTTTTGTTCGTGTTTTATGTATTATCAATGTCACCCATTTTGTCGCCAGTACACCCTGGTCAAATAACAACTGTGCTTAGAAAACTTGAGGAAACGCTATACACCTTATTCCAAAATGGCCCCCTTTTTAAATATTCTTTTGTTTTTACTCAAATTAGCCGTTGTTGCCTCGTTCAAGGTAAAATATTCTTTTGAATTTTGAGCTTGAGAAAGAAGCATCAAGGGCTAATTTGAATAAAAACAAAAGGATATTGAAATGACAGCCATTTTGGAATAAGATTTATGGCTTAATAGCTAAAAACGGTTGTTCATCGTAAAGAAGCGATACCACTCTTAGGAGTTTATATTATTTTCAGGGGTTGTTGTTGTCGTTATTTGTAGCCCTTATTTGAAAGTTCGATAGTTAATACCTCCCACAGTACCTGTCCAAAAGAGATACAACAGCTCTTTACAACCTCTTATTTCATTGGATTGGCTAGCGACACAGCTCTATTGTGTTAAGGGATAGGATGTACTGTCTGTGTTGTATATTTCTGAACCAGTCTCGAGACGTGTTGTCATAGCTGCCTACTGAGCTCCTCCGCCTCGCCAAAGAAAGATTTAAGCTGAAGGAATTATTGGTGAAGAACTATTAAACTGAAGGAATTATTACTGGCTTCCACAGGCTACCCAGTCTTAAAATACGTTTCATTTCTGATTTCTCCTCCGCGACAAAAAGGAAAAATTGCGCAATAGTTCCCTACGTGTCTTGTGTAGCTTTACAAGGTTCCCCACCCCCTTCCCTCCACTGTTTTCATCGTTCAAGTTGGCGGCATCGCATCGAAAGGTTGTCCTCATTTCTTGCACGCCCAGATACGCCTGCTCTTCGGGCTATGGGTTTCATTTCTCCGCTTTGATGCTGGAGGCATGCATTGTCAGTCTGTTCAGGGCTTTAAATGCTGGGGTTTAATTTCGTAACAATGTGTTTATGGCGAATCCTTGGAACGCTAAAATTTAGTACCTATCGCCTGGTGCACATAGCAACGGACACAATGCTTCGCAGACAACGGAAGCTTAACACAAAAGAGAATTTCCACAGGAAATAAATTGGCATAGGCCAGTGTAATTTTTATATCAGTGACCAGTAAGATAGCCTGGGCTTTCATGTACTGTTCTATATTATCAGTAGTTGCCATAAGTAACCCGGTCTCTCTATTTGTGTCAAAATACACCTGCAATATAGGTTTTATATGGAAAATTACAAGAAATTGCAAATAAAAATAGATGGAACTTACCATATGGCTAGTTGTGGTTGTCCTCAATGCTCACAGGGAGTTTCATACTGCTGCTGGCCGTTTTACTGGGATCAATATTAACGGGACCAGGATTTTTTTTCTTTATCTCTAGCAATGATTTACTCAGTGACTGAGGGCGTTATACGGACACCGACTGAATAAAGTTGACATAAATGAGGACTGTTTGGTCTGATTGTTGTAGGTGGATCATGATGATATAAACTCTTAGTTTAAGCCAATGCTTTCTAAACCACTTACGATTTTTTTTACAGATTTTCCCTTGCTTGCATCACTCAAGTAGGAACGCGTATCGACACCTGTGTATTTGCAGGAAACGCAGTAAACGCCTACTAGGCGTATTGTTCCTTAATGTTGTAATTGCTATAGCGAAAACAAGTGCAAATTAATAGCGTTATTGTCCCTTATCTGAGCAGTTAACTTATCACGACCCATCCACTGACCCAAAACTACTGCCATTGTTTGCATTTCTTTCTGAGATTTTTAGTCAGCTTGCTTTAAAGTAGTTTCCTTCACAGTTTACGTGCATGGATCGTATGGAAATTGCTCCTCTTTCTTTGCACGAGGAGACGCCGGTTTTAAATTCATGGTGTTAACACTGTTTTTGTCCTCAATTGTGTTACGTTTTTGGTTTTGCAGGCAGAGCTGACAGCAGCAATACCTAAAGTGGGAGCAGCGTCGTCGTCGTCAGCGTCAAGTCCTGCTGTTCAGGAACTAAGGAAACTGATGGAACAAGTAGAAACCATTAAAGCTGAGAGAGATGCTTTGGAGCAGGACCTAAAAGTGCAACAAGATGATATGGGTGAGTGCTAGTATGGGGCAATCGGTGTCGTGTGCTCACAGTCGACCCTCATTCGCGTTGTCTTGTCACTGGTGGGTCACGTTGTACAGCGTGGTACAAAGCCGTAGGAGAAATGAGGTTACTGCTTAGTAGTAGCATAGAAACACCACCTCGAGCCACAGACCTACCAGCTAGTTCCACTTTCTACTGTGCAACGCACAGGGCTTCGGGAAAGTTTGACAGCTCTACAGTATAGTGCGACTACGATAATTAAAAAATAATAATTTTAAAAAAAATCAATTTTTTGCCTTCCGGTTTGGAATCTATGGGTGCATCCTTTTTGGACTATTTTTGAATAAGAATACACGTAATGTTCGGTTTACCGATTTTTTCAGCGGTGAAATTTCTCAGTGCCCTTGCTGCAGACGGTACAATCCCGGACGTAGAGGGAATTATCAGTTCTAATTTGAGCGCGGGATTTGATTCGCTGAAACAGAGCGTGACTGACAGCATGGCAAGGCAAGAGAAGATCATGGCTGCCATTCAGGTTAGTGAGAGTGAATAACACTTGATACGGCTAAAATTGCTAATTTAGCAATCTTTCCATCGAATCAAGCGTTTTGTTTAATTTATGGCCAGTCAAGCACATAGTTCCGAGGCCATTGGCAGATGAGCAAAAGCAGGTTTTCTAAGTGTATTAGTGACGGTCAATTGGTTTTTCAGCTTATGCACAACTTGCAGTTGACTATCAAAGGCCGGCAGAAGCGTTTTCTTCAGCGAAGTTATCATTCCTCCTCTTTGCCGACGACACCACTCCGATGTATGCGGCTGACAAGAATCTGAAATCTGTCGAGGCAACAGTCAACAGTGAACTGGGAAAAGTTTCTGACTGGCTTAATGCAAATAAGTTAACGTTAAACATAAAAAAGACTGACTTTGTTGTTTTTCACCCATATCAACGTAAGATAAATCACTTAGTTAATATTAAAATTATCGATAACAGTAATCAAAAGCTTATCCCTCTTGAATGTAAGACTCATGTTAAATTCCTTGGAGTTCCACTGGACAGTAACCTGAGCTGGAAATTTCACATCAACAATATTGCTCTGAAAATGAGCAAAGTTATTGGAGTAATTGCTCGTCTCAGACACTTTGTCCCAGTCTCTACTCTTATAAGTATCTATCGCTCTCTGATTCTGCCTTACGTGTCCCATGGTTTGTCTTTTTGGGGCCAAGCTGCCAAAGTTCATTTAAATCAAATTCTCTTTTTACAAAAACGTGCTCTTCATCTGATGTATTTCCTTGAACCAAGACCTCACGCAGTCCCCTTCATCTCTTCCAAAACTCTCCCTTTGAATATGCTCTACGTTACACAAGTCTTGTCTGTAATGTATGATGTCTCTTGTAAAAACACACCTTCTAACATAACTGATCTTTTTATCAAAGCTCATGATAAGCACAATCACGAAACTAGATTCTCCTCGTCTGGAAAGTTCTACATCAGAACCTCGAGACTAAATCAAAATCAGAGGTCTTTTGCGAATTTCGGAGCTAAACTATGGAATTCACTTTCAGTTGAGACCCGGAAACTTCCCAAACATGCTTTTAAAAAACAAATTAAACAGATGCTATTTTCCATATTTGAGGCTGAGGGGGATTATGTCGAGGCGTCTATCCTGATTAGACTATTAGCAAATTGTTCAGGTTAAACTCGCTATCATTGTACTCCACTTCATTCATTCACCTGGTTTCTTCATTCTATTTACTTATTTCTTTCCTGCTAAACTGTTGACACCTAGTGCGTGTTATTATAATCATAGCTTTCTCGCAACATTCCATTTAGTTTCCGAAAAAGTCTCAATTACCATCGAATTAATAAACTTTTCTTTTACCTCTTGTAAACAGTAATTTAGTTATTGCTTAACTGACTGCTGTAGCCTTAGGCTGCCCGCCTTTTACTAGCGTTGGCTATTTGCGGGCGGAACTGCTTTGTATGTGTTGAATTTGAATGGTTGATTTTTAAATAAATTAAATTAAATTAAATGTTAATTTTTAAATAAATTAAATTGAATGTTGATATATAGATATATATATTTTTTTTTACACTCTTTCCGAGCTTACGAAAAACTGCTTAACTTGCTTGAAATAAAAGAATGCAATCCCAGTGTAATCCCTTGACATTCTGTCGGCGACAGTTCCCTATTTTCCTGTGCTTCGAGATCGTACGCGCAATCTAGGGGAGAGCTCTTATTTTACCGCGAGGTTCTGGCCCCATTCCCTACCCCGTTGGGAGATTTTGCGCTCTCCCCAGATTTCGCTCGCCATTGAGAAACTAAATGGCGGCAGTTCGACACATGCGCACGGTATCGACAGACTCACCAAAAAGGTATAGAACTGTGAGGAATAGCAAACAGTGCGCAAGTGATGGCGATTCAAATCATTTTTGACCATCTTTTTTTAAAGGAAGAATAACGCAAGGAAAGGACAAGAGTATTTTATCCTTGCTCCAAGAATGTCCAGCATCAATGCAGGGGAAGTATGATGAAGATGGAATTGGATTGAAACTCAAAGAACTGGACAATTTTTTTAAGGTTTTGGACATGGTGTCTTGTCCAAAAACATGTATAGTTCTTTGTTCTAGAATTCATTTGATGTCCTCTCCTTAGGTTGTTACGAATGTCTGTTACTGCGACACTGCTCCTTTAATTTACACTCATAGAACTTGCTGATTCTAGTGTATAGTTGTTGCTTAAGAATTACCGAAAATTTTGTAGTGGTGCTGTTGCTTAAATTTCTTTAATTTGTTATTTTGCAGACTGCGAATGATAAGTTTGTGAAAGAAAAGCAGTCTGGTCAGGCCGCAAACGAGCGAGAAACCATGCTCAAAGACCTGGCAACAGCTTATGATATTTACATGGAGCTGCTAGGCAATCTGCAGGAAGGAACCAAGGTATATTTATCACTACTGCTCACGTCTTAAGATTACCAGTTGCAATACTTGAAATACCATTTGTCAACAAGAAGTAAAAAACAAACAATTATTATTATTGTTGTTGTTATTGTTTTGTTGTCGTCATTGTTGTTGTTGTTATTGTTGTTGTTATTATTTTTGTTGTTATTGTTTTGTTGTTGTCATTGTTGTTGTTGTTATTGTTGTTGTTAGTTATTATTTTTGTTGTTATTGTTATAGTTATTGTTGTTGTTGTTGTTATTTAACAAATTAACTTAGCAACAGTGCCGTGGATGACACTGCCCCTCGCCTGGCCAGGTGGCAAAAAGCCACCTTAGATTCCAAGGACTCTTCGAAGAATTCTCGCAGTTCCTAGCAAGACCATCTTTTGAATAGTTACTGATCTTGTCCGCACACCAATCAGTTCCAGGTTGCCATCCACTCTTCTGGGGATGGTTCCTAATGCTCCAGTGACAACTTGGATTACTTTGACCGACTTCAGTTCCATAAGGTCTTAATCTCAATCGCCAGGTCACGGTACTTTTCAGTGTTTTCATCTTCCTCTCTTTCCACCCTGCTGTCAACATCAATAATTTGGCACACCTTCTTGTTCATATGCACAAGATAAGACACGCGGCATGATGGATCATCCTGGGTATTATTAATATGTGTCTTGACAGCATTCGTTGTCAAGGACTGTGTTTGGGCAGCCATAATCAATTCCTCAGTCTCCTTTTTTAGGTACGCATTTGTAAGCCACTCCCAGCTGGCAGCAGCAGAAACCTGCTCAGTTTGCCTGAAGAACTGTCCATGTAATTCCTTTCCTCTGAGCTGCTTGGATCTCGCCTCAAATTTTCTTCTCTTATAACCTTCAATGCTTTCCGGATTACTTCCAGCGCGGATTACTTCCAGCGAAACCTTTCATTTCTCTTTGCAACATAGCTATTTACTCCCAGAACAGGAAGATACACACAATCCTCAGTGGAGACTAAACCCCGCCCCCTTGCTTTTCTGGGCAAGTACAACCGTGCAGAACTTTGTTCTTCTAAGTACCAGCCTTAATGGGATCAAGGAGATAACAAAAAGTACTGGAGACAGGGACTCTCCCTGGATGAAACCCCTGTTGATATCTACCTCTCCAAGCACTACACCGCCTGCGGACAACTGTCTTCTCCAACTTCTCATGCTCACAGTTAGAAGATTCTTGATGTTATCCAATTCCAAAGAGGTCTAAACACTCTTCAATCCAAGAGTGTGGCACGCTATGGTATGCCCTTTGATAACCAATCCAGGCATTTTAGCATGCCTTAACACCTCCCTGTCAATGAACAATAAATCATTGGTCCCAATCGACCCGTTTCTGCATCCCTTTTGTTCCTCTGGGAATAAGTCATTTCCATCCAAGAACACATAATCTCTTCTGCCACTGTTCCTGTCAGCGGTTTCCACATAAGTGGTAGGCAAGTGATTGGTCGAAAGTTGCTAGCTTCGTTTGCTTTGGATTAATCATTTACAATGAGCACTGTTCCATTGCGGAACTGCTCCATTCTTTGAGCACCGACTTAAGTGCACCACGAGCCTTTCATGCATGCTTGTGAAGTTCTTGAGCCAGAAACCTTGTACCAAGTCAGGCCCAGGCGCCTTCCAATTGAGCATTCTCCTCAAGGGTCTTTCAAGTTTGTCATCATATATAAACATGTCACTTAGCTTGTCTATAATTTCCTCCCTGACCTTTTTCAGCCACTCTGTATCTCTTCTATGCTGAACTGAATTGCTCCAGATGTTGCTTCAAAAGGTTGTAGCTTCTTCCGCATCTGGTGTTATCCGGCCTTCATTGTCCTCTCTTTTCAGCCCCTTATAGAATTTTTCTTGGCTAGTGAGGAAGAGCGGGTTCTGCCTGTACTGTTCTATTCTGTTGGTAAACCGCATTACTTTATTTGCTTTCGCAATAATTCTTTGCTTAATATTTCTGCAATAACAACAACAAACCCCTTCTGTTTCAACTAATATCTTCTGTCTAGGGCATCTTTAACTTTTCCAACCCAATTATTATGATTATGATTTTGATTTTTTTGTTTTGTTTTGTTTTTTGTAATAGCACTTTATTAAGAGTATATCCCACATCCGCGTAATGGGTGACGCCTTTGCGGATTATGCATGTGTAAACGTAATTTTAAGTAAAATTGAAAGTAAAAGGAAGCTACTGTATTCCCGCGTTAAAGAAACTATAGGGCAAAGAACAAAACAGTGAGGAAATTGTTTATAACTCGTCAGCAAAGTAAAGTGAAAGAAAAGAAAACGTAAATTGTACAACAGAAGCTGTCCGGTATGTTCCTGGGCAACCTCGAACCCAGGCTCTCTCTCTTTTCCTCCCTTGTCGTCGAGAAAGTCCGTGGTTGCGGCTGGTCACGTGGATCCCAAAATCTGGGAGCCAAAAACAATTGCTGTGAGGGAGGGATAGTAAAGTGTCCCAGAAAGATCAGGTAACTCGCTCGTAAAGTTTGTGACAACAAGGGCTTGTGAAACCAAGATTTTATACGTCACACCTTCCGTTTTGGCTTGGTAAAGGTTCACTTCTTCACCTCTGAAGTAGAGCGTTCATAATCTACCAGGTTTGTCATTTTGGACCGCCGGCGATAACGGTGTGTGACTAAAGCGATGCCAGATAAGCGAGGAGAACATCAAAAAATTGAGGCGACAGAAAATGGCGTATTTCCATGCATAGTTTTAACATACCAACCGATTTGCGAGGAGAAGCAGTAGATGTCGGGATCACGTTTGAATGGAAAGGTAGATTTGTTATTTTTCTCACTTTTCTGAAATACCGTAGACTTTTGATCGAAAAACACGTCCATTCCCAAAACAACACAGTGACAAATTGAAATAAATGATGCTTGCCGAAAGCAAGGGCTTTCTTTGTGTTCACTTCTTCTCTTTAATGACCGCGGTGAAAGATAAGTGCTATTTTAGTATTTACATAAAATTTAGAGAATTCTACATGAACTGTAGCAACTAATTTTCGATTTCATATAGAGCGAAAATAGCTCTGAATAATTCACATTTCGTCCGAAAGTCGCAGTGTTGCCTTTGTGCACGTTTGGTTTCTCTCATTCTCTCTCTCTCTTTTTTTTTTTTTTCTCTCACAAAAAAATATTGAGACTACCCGGACAAGGGAGCAGTTTGTCGCTGGCGGTCATGTGAGCAGCCGCAACCAGGGTCTCTTTCTTGACAAGGGAGGAAACGAGAGGGCCAGGGTTCGAGGTTGGACACCTCATTATAACGAGAAATTATATATGCTTTTCGTCTTTTCAGTTCTACAACGATTTCACCCCGATACTTGTACGTTACCAACAGAAAGTCAGCGATCTCGTTTTCGCCCGCAAGACCGAGAGAGAAGAGTTGTCGAGGTAAACACAACTTGTTGTGATATTATAGAAACACGCACAACGACCAAAATGTTGTTGGCAGTCGGCAGCTTCATTAAAATTCAGACAGGAGAATTGTTGCCTACACTGGCTTGTTCGCGTTTTCGTTCGACTATGTGCGCATGCTTGTTAAAGAAAATTTGCAGACAGGTATCGTTATCACTAACTATAACGCCCTCAAATATCCTGTTTAGTCACACTTTGCGGTCCTTTGATATGAGTTGGAACTCGCATTTCCTGTCGCCATCTCAAAATATATAGTCTTGGGCATCCAAATGGTATAAGCATAAGCTTCGAAGTGTGTATTTGCTGTGTTGCGCATTGACCCGGTTGGATTTGCTTAATTGAACTGTTTTTCGTTTTTCCTTTTTCTCTCATTACAGAGATCTGCAGAAGTCGATAGCCAACCAGGCACCTGAAGCAACACCTCAAGCCCCACCTCACCACCAACCCTCAGGTACATGATCGTGCTCGGCATATATAACGTAGCCAATGAGAACACATGAACTGAGCCGTTACATGTGCCAGCAACCCATTTATTCCTCTCGTCCGGAAGTGCATTTATTCAGCGTTGATGTTTGGGCGTAATTAGTTTCTGTTTGTTACTGTTGTTTGTTACGTTGAAGAAAATCATCACGCATCGGTGTTGCAAACCATGGAATGTCTCTCTTGTCAGTCTATTTCCTTAATGCAGCTTTTTTCACGAGCCTAGGAGCTAGGCGTAAAAATATCCTGACTCGGAGTCAGGATATTTTTACACCTAGTTGACCTTCCAGGAGCCGGTTTATTAAGAGATCCTAAGTATTGAACAAGTGATAAATGAATTGTTGGCAATGCTGTAAGATGGAAAGTGACTCGTACACATTTTCTGTCAGTACTGTAGGACACAACAATGTCAAGAAAGTGAAGAATAAGATTTATGATAAGGGACTGAAATTACTTCAGTGGGACTCGGGTTGTACTAGACTTGTGCGGAGGCATGGTGACGCAGTGGTTCTCGACCTCAGCGCCGGTGGTTCCAGACCTGTTTCTACAACTGTGTTGGTTCTACAACTGTGTCTACAACTTTGCTGTTTCGTTAGATAAGAAAGTTTGCTTCATACTGTCTCTCTCCACCCATATGTAAAGTGTGTGATGGATCCCGTCAACTTTTGTGGGACTGGGTAACAGTACTTTAGTTGCTTCATGTCACTGAAACCGCGATAAGCTTCGACCGCGTGAGCCTGAGCGGCTTTACCCACCTCTTTTATACTAAGCTTGGTCAAGCACGAGAAAAGCTTTCCCCTGCATTTTATTTCATCCAAGTCACAACCTGGAAATACTTCATGAGTCGGATGACAAAGATTTTATAAGGTTTTCGAAATTGAAAGGAAAAAAATAACGTTTCCCGCAACCTGAGTTCGTTTCGCTTGTAACTTTGCACTTTCTATGTAATTTCAGGTGGACGAGCCGCTCCTCCGCCTCGCCCTCCACCACCATCAGCCCAGGAGCCACCACAGCAAACACCTTCAGCGCCAGCCCCTGCCCCCACCGCAGCAGCTCCCCCGACGGCACCTCCTACCGGAGGTCCGCCTCAATACCCACCCAATCCTTACCAACCTATGCCACATCCCTATGGTTACGGGAGTTATTCGCCTCCCTGGGGAATTGGTGGTGTACCAGGAGGGTACCCTGGATATGCACCACAGCTACCTCCTGGCTATTTCCATGGTGGATACGGCATGCCGCCCCAAGGATACCCACCGCAGGGGCAGCAACCGCCACATCAGGGGCAGTACCCTGCACCTCAGGGACAGTACCCTGGGCGCTAATGTTGTTTGCACAAATATTTGGTGACAGGCGTGTTTTTCCTGTGCTAAGATCCGATATGTACTTGTCAGCTATGTGAATTCTCTTTTTGTGCCGTAAGAGGCCCGTTAGACCCTTGGGCGTGTGCACAGGGTTAGTTCAGGATCTGACTGACAAACACGCGAATAAATAGATTAAACTGACTCGTAATTAAATTTGCAATTTTAGGCTTGTTTAGAATAGAAAGGGTGCAGGGCTTTCTTTGTTCACAGTGATTTGAAATAACATGAACTGTGAAGACAAATTTGTAGCACAGGATTGGTGAGATGAATAGAGTATCGAAGACACTCGTTTTCACCTACGTGGCCAGCAGCCATATTGATTTACTGAAACAAGGAAATATTGGCATAAAAATGGAGTTCAATTCCCCGAGGATTCTTTTGGGACACCAAAATGGCCGCCGTTTCTTTATTTTAGGTACACCAATATGACCCCCATGACGTCATGTGAAAACGATCTATTACCGCTCTTTTCAGTTTGTCAATGCGTAGCACGACGACGAAGAATAACGAATCTTTTAACATGCCTTCTTTCGACACGCGATATCGACAATGGGATTTTTAAAACTGTATAATTGGCAATTTTCTTATTATAAAACGGAACTTCTGACCTTAATGGCTCGAGGAGGGCGTGCAAGCGTTGCACGGCTCCAAGTTTAGGAAGAAATTCAATCGATGCGAACTTCTATCGGTTGACATCCGCGAGATCCAGTTCATTACTCGGTCCTGTTTGTTGCAAAATGGAATCATACAAATTGCTACTCGATTTATCCTTTACAAAATTGAAGCTGTAAGTTAATTTTTGTGTCATCACTGGTAATCATTAAGACTAACGATAATTACTTAATGTAATTGTTCTTAACTTTGTAGTGAATGGACTGATGAGTTAATTATATGTTACCTTGTACTTTTCAATTTGGTGAATTTCGTCATTATTGTTGTCATTTGGTCATCGACTAACTCGAGATGATTTCGATTTGTTTCTCTCACCGAATGAAGTTGAAATGAGTTCACGAGCTTAAGTTACTTACCTTTCGACTCAACCAGGCTACTAACACTGAAACCAGGTCACTGATGTGCCTTGTGGTCAACGTTTCTGTCTTCGGAATCTTTGCGAGGTCGTTAAAGTACTAGTACCGATAAATAAAGTTTGCATGAATGAGTACAACAACGCGTAATTTCCTTTTTTAACCACAAGGTAAGAAAAGCGAGGGCAGATCTTGTGACAAGCATTGCAAGTTGTTGTATTTTAGTTATCAAGTAGACCAGTTCACGCTCTTGTGTGCATCATGGGTAATCAGGGCAACATGGCGGGAAATTCAAAGGTGTGTACGGAAATTCAAAACAAAATAAATTGTTCATGACTCTCCGAGACTTTCGTGTTCATGCAGCAAAGATATAAGTTCAAGTTCACAACTGAGATGATTTGGGCTCGGTATTTATTGAATTCCTAAATATTGCTGTTTCTTGTCCATACATTCCAATTTGTGCCTTCCTAATTATACAGGAAATGTATGGTAGAAACTTTGTTTAATAAAATAATTTCTGCAACACTGTTCTCTCCAGCTTTATTGAGCCGAACGTGTAAGTGCATATGTTCTGTTTTGTAAGATAAAAACGGCCACAATTGCATGTCATGAGTACTTACCATCGTTTTGCACTTCCATACAAACCTTTCAATTTCCCACCATGTTGCGCTGATTACCCATGATGCATTCCAGAGCGTGAACTGGCCTTTGTGGTAGACTCAGCGACGACAACAACAACTAAATATAGGATCATCACAGTAAAGTACAAAACTTAAGCATCCGCAGTTCACATAAATAAAATACGACTGAACGCCTAAGGATTGCCTCTATTCTTGCGCTCGTCCTTGGGGAATAGACATTCTTTTGTGCGAATAATGATTAAGTAAACCTAAATCGTAACAAAAATTTAAAGAAGAACGAAGAATATTTTTTCAAGTGGCCTTTTATCACCGAAAAATTAAAAAAAAGCATTAAATGTCTTCTTGAAGGGCTTCTAATTTTCCCCAAATCCCTTGTGGTTTTTTTCAATTTGAACTTCCGCCGTGTCGTGTGCTTTCTCTTCCGGTGATTCCGTAAAAGAATTGCCTTGCAGCATTTTATCTTGTTATTCCTCTTGATGTTTTTGAGAGTACAATTCGAACAGCCCACAACAACTTTGTGCTTAGCTGTTCGAGTAAGCGTGCGCAATGGCGTCATGTTTGGTGCCCAAGCCTCATTCTCGTTCCCAGAGCCGCCTGGCCTTCTTAATTGCTGTAGGCTGGACGCGAGGACCAATTGGCCCTTGAAACACACAGGATGACGCGGAAACATTATATTTTAAGTCTTTGGCGTTTTAGATGTATGAAGTCTTGAAATGTCCACAATATTAGAGCGAAAAAAATGGCGTCTGCGAGCGATAAGTTCGGTGACTTGAATACCTTCAAACGATTCCAAATTATTAAGGAGACGCATGTTAAACGTTTGCCAGTATCGCTGGAAAAGACAATGGGCCCTATGAGTGGTAAAACCCTAACCTTATCCAATGAAATTAGACGTCAGGTGGTAATTCTCTAGCTGTGGTGCACCTCCAGGCTCTGTTCTTGGCCCATTGTCATTTCCGTCTTATGCTAGACTTCCACCGCTTTGCTGATAATGTGAAACTCGTTTCAGTACAAGGATAAGAGTTTGAATAACTTTTGAAACTAACCTCAACAATGATATCTCTAATATTCCCATCTGGCTGTGTGCCAATGAGCTTTTCGCACTGAATATTCACGAATCAATTGCAAGTTTTATTATTTTCCATCCACCATAAAGAAATCTTCCATATAAAAACAATGTAACGTTTTTGACAATAATCACTTAAATCAGCAGTTCTCTAAATTGTGTTTCCAAAGTTGGATAGACTAAGAGGCTGTTTACATGGAGGTAGGAAGATCCTAGCACCAGGAAGATCCTAGAAGGAGAAACAACTTTTTGTTTGGTTTACATGCAGAAATTTCTGTCTAGGTGGAAGTGGAGAATGAAAGCAAGATGGCGGGCGAGAACGGGTCCTTCTACTTTCCTTGCTAGCTTTAATAACTTCCTTTCAGCAGCAGCTGGTAGTTCTTTGCAACTTGATTTTTCAATTGCAACAACAGCAAGCCATGATCATGCACTTAACGCATAGTGCTGCCGTTGCAAGACATTTTCATCTCTCGAGAAGGAGAGAGATGAAAAAACGACAAAAAATAGATAAAATAGATAAAATACAATAAAATAAAATTTAAAAAAATAGAGAAAAAATAGACAAAAAGAGATAAAAAACGACAAAAAAACAAACAGTACCAGGAACTTCCTAGCGAAGGCAGTTTACATGGTGCTAGGATCTTCCTAGCTCACAGCTAGGAAGATCCTAGCACTAGGGCCAAGCACGACCTCTTGCATGTAAACTGAATACAGAAAACATATGGCGCTAGGATGATCCGCCTTCTAGGATCTTCCTAGTGCTAGGATCTTCCTACCTCCATGTAAACAGCCCCTTAGTTTTCTTGTTCTCGTATTGCTAAAACGATATAAACATTTGGATACTCTCGAAACTTAGTTGCTATTTAAATTTAAACAGTTTGAGTAATTAATTAAAAAATTAAACAAGCCTTACCTGTAAGGTGAAGTTTGATTGGAATTCTACCTCCTCATTGCTGCATAGAGAGATCATGTGAGAGAGAGCGCATGCGTAGTGAAGATCATCCTTTAAAGACATTGGCCCATGTTGATTGGGTGGGTAGAGTCCCAATTTTGGGGTGGGGATGTGGTCTCTCTATGCAGCAATGAGGAGGTAGAATTCCAATCAAACTTCACCTTACAGGTAAGGCTTGTTTAATTTTTTAATTCTACCTCCTCATTTGCATATTCGAGATCCCGTAAGACTTTAAAGCACATGGGCCTTGCACAAACCAACAACCGGACAAACTGTCCATAACAACAACAGTGATAGGTTTATTGTAACCTCCAATAACATACATGGACATGAAAGACAATATTACAGCTAACAGCTTAGTATAGATTGTCCAAATGTAGCATCCTCTTTGACATCTTTCTTATAATAAGTGGCAAAAGTACATTCTGCAGACCACCCTGCAGCAGCCATGATTGTTTCTAAGGATATTCCCTTCCTAAAGGCAGCTGAAGTCGAAGCCGCTCTGGTACTGTGTGGCTTAAAACTCTCAGTATCTATACCTGCTTTCTTCATTACTGTTTTGACCCATCTAGAAATAGTACTTTGACAAACAGGGTGATGTGGTTTGCTATAGCTAAGGAAAAGTCTAGTATAGTCAGGGCTTCTAAGTGAAGCCATTCTTGCGACACTCCTCTAAGTATGTCATTACACATAATCTCCTATCAGCAGGATATGCAGGCAGAACTAAAACTGGTTGTGGCTTCCCTGGCCTGGACTGTTCAACTAGTTTCTCAAGGTGAAACTTGTATGATGATTTCCCTTTAGTCATATGTTTCATGTCCATTAGGTATACCGATTGGCATCTCTGTCCAGTAACTAACATACACAACATAACTAACTTAAAAGTTAATAGTTTCAAGTTCAGTTCCTTAGCAGGACTCCAAGCAAACTCAAAACTGTAGACACATCCCAGGTACTTTGATATCGTGGAAGAGGTGGCCTGGACTGGAAAGTTGCTTTGACAAGTCTCTTGATCAAGGGGTGTTCACCCACTGTGTAAGGGCTATCAGTCAATTCCACAGCAGCAGACAATGCAGATCTGGCAGTGTTAATTGCTGAGTAACTACTCCCAGTGTCATGCAGTTGTGTCAAAAAATCAATAACACTGGCTACAGATGGGTGAATGGGATTCTCATTTCTTGCTGTTGCAAAGTTTCTCCACTTATCCAGATACACTCGGTACTGTTTGGTGGTCCCCGATCTCCAAGATTCCATGCTGATATCACAAGCTCGTTTTTTTGAATTTTTTTTACTGTCGCAGTCTCGCCTGGACAAGAGATATGCCATCATTTGAAGTTTGGGCCATAGTGGGTGGAGCTTGGTCTTGTCGTGTGGCAACCGTAAAAGGGATTCCTCCTTGGGTAGAAGTACTGGTTTGCTGACTAACATCCGACTCATCTTGGGAAACCAAACTTGTGTTCTCCATAGTGGGGCTATGACTAAGGCTCGGCCTTGATCCTCCTGCAACTTTTGGAGGACCCTGGACAACATGCTAAAAGGAGGGAAAATATACACAAATTTATGTTTCCAACCTAAGGACAATGCATCAGTTGCAAAGGCATCAGGATCTGCATGCCATGACACAAAAGGTTTTAACTGATAATTGTGTCTAGAAGCAAATAAATCTATTTCTGGTCTTCCCCATCGTTTTACTAGCAGTTTGAAAATACTGGGATTTAACTGCCATTCAGTCCTATCTTGAAATTTGTGACTAAACCTATCAGCAGTTTCATTTTGAATTCCTGGGATATGGGTGGCAGTGAGCCAAATCCTCCTCTTGAGGCACCAAAGCCAAATTTCTCATGCTACATTATTACATGGTTTAGAATGGGTACCACCCATATTATTAATAAATGTCACTGCAGTAACATTATCAAGCTGTAAAAGAATGTGTACACCTTCATCTTTAGCACAGAGTGCCTGGAGGCCTAGTTTTGCTGCTTCAAGTTCAAGACAATTGATATGCTTATTTTCAGCAATTTCTTGACCATCTGCCTCCAGTTGGTCTCATACCATCTCGGTGTGCCCCCCCATCCTTCCAGGGAGGTATCAGTTGTCAGTGTAAAAAAGGGATTACCGTGAGAAATTTTCTTTGGGTATTGGAAGCTTTTCTCTATCCACCACCGAATATCTGATTTAGCAAGCTCTGAAAACTGCATCTGAGCTTCAAAGGAACCCTGATGTTTCTTAAGAGCATAAATTTTCTCAATTTCAAGCTGTCTGTAGAACAAGGGTCCATATTCTACACCAGATGAACAGGAAACTAAAGTACCAATCAGTTGAGCAGCTTCTCTAATTGAGCATGACTGTCTGCTTATAATATCTTGTCCCAAACAAGTAATGTTATAAATTTTGTCTTTAGTGAGACTAACAGTCATAGAGATTGAGTTCAACACAAATCCTAGGTGTACTATAACTTGAGTTGGTAGAGTGACTGATTTTTTCCCCTGAGACAGTAAACCCTAGATCCTCAAACAGGGCATATGTGTCATTGATATTTGTCTGACATTCAACAAATGTATCGCCAAGCAGAAAACTGTCATCAAGATAGCCGCTAGAAACATGGCTTCTAGTTCGCAAAGTGGAGTACACTGGTTTCATAAGTTTGGTGAAAATTCGTGGTGCAGAGCTAAGACCCTTAGGCAAGGTAACAAATTTATATAACTGATCATGTACTTGGAATTTCAAGTACTTTTGTGATTCTGGGCTAATGGAAACTGAATGATATGCATCTGTTAAATCAAGGGATCCCACAAAGCAGTTTTCCTTCATCAGATTGATGCATGATTGAAGGGTATCCATCTTGAAATGGATACGAGGCAAATGTGTGTTTAAACATTTGAGATTCAATATCAATCGATATTTCCCATTCTTCTTAGGGCGCAGAAAAACTGGGGAGAAAAACTCCCCATCTTCATGAGGACATCTTTCAATAACTCCTCATGTTTGTCAAGTGTTGGTTGCTTAGGTGGATGATCCTGAAAGGGTACTGAAATAAAATCAATGTGGTAACCCTTGACAATGTCCAAAATTACTTTGTCAGATGTGATCTTTGTCCATTCCTCATGGTGAAATTTCAGTCTACCGGTCTGCACAATTTGTTCATCGACCAGTGTTCTCTCACCTTGCAACCTAGGTTTACCACTTGTAATGGGTCTTACCTGAAGACTATATAGAGATTTTGCCTTTCTCTTTCTGACTATCGTCGAGGCTGGTACTGGGGTTGACTTCGCTGTGGTGGATGTTTGTAGCCGCCTCTATGTTTGCCAACACAGCCTCTGCCCCGGCCTAAAAAAGGGAAAGGTCTTCTTTGTTCTGACCTCCCATGAAAATTCTGACCACTACCATGAGGTTGTTTCTGCTTGATTGTTACTTTAGAAGTAACTTTACTGGCTTCTGTCAAATCTTTCACTGACTTACCAAGCTCAGTGCCAAACAACAGACCATCCTCAACTGGATTTTGGTCACTGCACAGTAGTCGGTATTCTGTTTTCATGTCAGCCTTAAACAAAGTCCTCCTTCTGAGGTCTATTTCATGTGAAGCATCACATAAGAGTGAAATGCTGTCAGACAGAATTTTTGTAACTGCTTCCATGGTGGGCAAAGGTTTCTGGCCTTTTTCAGCCTTCATATAATCATCTAAAAGTCTGGTAACTGCAGTTATTCCCTTTAAGAGGGGTTTTTGGGCTTTCTGGAGCATTACGTCCTCCGTTTTGAGCTCTTTTCTGACAGACTGAAATATCTCAGGGTTGACTCGTACAACCTCTAGGCGGGTGCAGTTGCCTGGTGTTAGAAATTTATCCAGCAATTCACGCCCTTACTGAGAAGTTGTTTTACAAGCTCTCACAATTCAGAGTCTAAATTCTCCCCATCCTGTGGTGGCTTGTTTACCACTTTGGCCATACTAGATAGCACACCAGAATCCTCCTTTGCTTTTTTCCTCGGCGGTTCGTCGTCTTCAGGTGTGTCTTGAACTGCTTTTTGTGGAGGAGCAGCTGCTGTCGGGTCTAGCACGGACTCATCATCACAACTGTCATGGCCGTCACAATCAAGAGCCTGGTTGTAATTGTCGTAAGCCGATTTAATCTCCGTTATGACGGGTGTTATTTGTGCTAGCCTGCTGCACCAGCAGGTGATGCTGTATCAAGTACATCAACTTGTACAACAGTGCAGTTTCCGTCTGCAGTTGTAATGGCGGTCGCGTGGTCTGATGACATGACCGCGACAAACAGGATTACAAATCTGTTCAGCTAAACTTTTCGATCACAATACACACCGTAACCATGTACAAACTTTCGCTCGTAATCCGAAGGTACCTCCGGTGAACGATGCAAAAGATTTCTGTGGATTTTGCTACGAGCAGAAAATCTTCGGAAGATCTCCACTGAATCGCAACACTGTAATGATCTTCACTACGCATGCGCTCTCTCTCACGGGATCTCGAATATGCAAATGAGGAGGTAGAATAAATGTCTACTAAAAACATTTAGGTTTTGGTAAATGTTTCATATAAGTCGAAAGCTGATCATGTATGAAGGTCTGCCTAAACATAATCTTTTCTTTAATCTCTTCTTCCAAATATAATGAACTCAGTTACTTCTAAGGAGGAGATGCTCGAAACCTAATTAAAATGTCAAATGTTGGGTTTTGGGAAATGTTACATATAAGTCAAAAGCATGATCATGCATGAAGGTCTGCCTAAAACTAATTATTTCTTCACCTTTTCTTCCAATTATTCAACTTAGTTACAGGGAAAAGATGATGCTCACAACCTAAATAAACATCTAATACAAAAACATTTAGATTTTGGGAAATGTTACATATATAGTCAAAAGCTGATCCTGCATGAACGTCCGCTTCATATAAACATACTCTTTTCTTTAATCTTTTAAATGTTGAACTTGGTTACTGGGAAAGATGCCAGTAGCTAAATGTCTAACAAAGATTTAGGTTTGGGCATTCTTCTTCTTCTTCTTCTTATTATTATTATTAGTTGAGAGGTAACAAAGTAGATTGGAAACTAAAATATTACATAGGCTCTTTGCAGCTAGGCCATCATGTGACCTACTTTTTGTAAATTTATGGGCTATAACTTACAGAATGCCAGAAATGGAAAAAGCCTGTCAAAAATATCAAAATGGCCAAAATATAAACATACTTTGAAGGGTAAAAAGGTTGTTTATTTAACACACCACTGTTAGTAATGAGCTAGATCATTACTCGATCAAATAATTTATTTATATTTATTACCTTTGCACAGAATTGCTGCATATTAACTGGGGCAAAAGCCTTCATTCCTGCTGGAGGATTATCCCACCAGCCCATGGCTTTTGAGGCTTCTCTTATACCCAACTGTATAAAATATAAAGTATTTCTATAATTTATTACAATTACTAACCAATGACATAGACCTTTTGCAACAATTGGTCATGTATAAAGATCTTCAAATGGAAGTTTCTGTTTAAGCTTACTTTGCGAAACTGGATAAGACAGACGATGACAAGCGCTTTTCATTATGTCGGAAATATTGTATTTACGAACTCAAAAAGTAAAGAAATCTGACAAGTTATTCGTCAACTGCTTAAGCCACGTTTGACCCCCTTCCAACCCAGGAACACGAACACCTAGCAGTTTTGTTGTCACGTGACTTTTCCTGCGCTATTTTCGACTCTATCAAAAGTAAACTCTTTGCTAAAAAACAGTGATAAGGTTTATTTTGCGCCAAAATAATCAAGACCCCTAAAGACATGAATGATGCACTACAGAATTAAAATGAAATAATACATGGATGCCTGACGACTTCTCTTAAAAAACACAACAGAGACAACATCAAAATCTCGTCTTGTGTAATACCTTGCCTAAAACTAAAGTTTTGGACTAGCTTGGTACATTCTTAAACAAAAATCCGAACAATTATTTCCTGACAACTGCAAGTTATGTGTAACTGAAATATGCTGCAAGAAAATTTACCGACAAATGTGGAAAGCTGAAAAATTGGGTGGGCATGACTGTGCGCTTTTCAACACGTACAGCTACATCCCTGATTAATCGTTTGCCATGTTTAAAGCTTTACAATCGATAGTAGCTAGTAGCTCTTATATTAAAGATCAAAGTTTATGGAAATTACCTGACATAGAATTCTAAATATGGATATTAAGATATAGATAGATAGTTTATTCTGATTAAAATCGCAGCCAAAAGCTGAATTATATTAATCGTTACAATGAAGTCTAATAAAAATATGAGAAAAAAATATGATAAAAATGTACATATGCAGCTAAAAATTTAATTACAATTACTATATATAAATGTGTTCTTAAGTCTCTTCGTCTTAGCCAGAGGGACATGAAAATTCTTCTTTCGTCTTAAGTTAACTTCACAATTGTTACGAGGTGGCAAGAGCTCATGCAATTTATGGTCTGGGTTACAAGTGATGGAATTGAAAAGCTTATTTTGTGATAGACTGTCTGCGTCCAGATAGCGTCTCCAAGTTGGCTTGATGTAATGCGTCGCTATATGGTACAAACGGGAAAATAATTCGCATGGCACGCTTCTGTAGCTGTTCTAGCTCTGCGGATAAATATGCGGGAAGGGCGTTATGAAACACCGGACAAGCGTATTCCATTACTGGGCGGATACAGATCAAGTAAAAGATTAGTAGATCTTTGGCGGAAATATTCGCTCTCTTCAGTTGTCTAAGAAAATACAACCGACTTGCTACTTTTTTACTTATTTCAGCAACATGACAGTTCCACCGGAGGTCGGATGATAAATTAAGACCTAACAACTTAACAGTGGACACTACCTCTATTGCTTTCCCATTGATAACAATGGGAGCAAAGTCCGCGGCTGGTTTAGCGAACGAAATCCTTAGTTCCTTACACTTTGACTCGTTTAGCTGGAACTTATTTTGGTTAGACTTAGCGATCAGTTCCTCCACATCAGATTGAATACGGCTGTCTTTCTTCTTGTCAACACACTCTGCAATAGTTGTGTCATCCACATATTTCCACAGTTCCGTGTTACTGGTGTTGATATCATCAATCATGAGAATAAACAGCCACGGGCCGAGCTTGGTTCCCTGAGGCACCCCTGCCGGTACGTTCTTCCATTCGGAGAAGCAATCTTCACCCTTATTAACTGTTAAAAGTTGACTTTAGAGTCTCTGAACGATTGGGTTCTCAGTGTAAATTATGGCACTCATTCAGAAAATATTAAGCATAAAGCGGGTTTACCAGAAAGCACTCTTGTGCAGGAAATGACTTTGAGTTTTTCTTTTTTTTCTCCAACAATGCTTGAAAAGAAAACTGTTTAGAGTTAGCCAGGTCCTCATGATTAGTTGAAATAATGGGAGGTAGATGCAGATTTTCTTCATGACCCGTTGAAGAAGGTAAGCTTGAGCTGATCTTTTCCATGGAAGATAAGCTTACCAACGGATCAAAAGACACATCAAGATATTTACTCTTGCTTACCAGCAATGACGCGCAAGCGAGGTTTATGACTTTAAGTGCTTCCATAACCTTCGGATCCATATTTCGAATATAGGCCATGACTAAAACTAAATTTCTGAGCACTTTTCCTGGGGTTGTTGTTTTGCGCGCGGAAACTCAACCACATGAAAAGGGCGCGAAAACTCAACCGCATGAAATATGACAGAGAACCCCTGTGTTCGATCACTGGGGTCTAGTCAAGTCATGTTCACGTGGTGCTCACGCCATACTCGCGGAGGTCGCTGGTTGAAAGACGAAGATGGCACTTTATTTTAAGATTGATGCCTTGTATCGAATGGAGTGCTTGCCAAACAAATAGACCGTGAGTTATGCCATATTCCAAGTATAATCCTAAACATCATTCAAACTTGGTGCTATGCCCATGTACTGCTTGTGAACCTCTAAAGTATGTTTTGTGGAAAGTCAAGCAGCAACATTTGCAATGTGATGAGATGTTGGCTAGCTGCTGCTCACTTACAAGTAGCTACCATAATGCGGCTACATATACTGAACACGACGTAGCTAGTTATAGTGATCATCTCGGAAGTAATAATGAAAATGCAACGGACCTATTTTTGCAAACAGCAGATGACGAGGAAAGTTGTTGGCTTGCGATCAATGATCATGAAAAGAAAAAATCGCGTTCTCCCGCTCAAATCCGACCGGAAACGAACTTGATTAGTGAACCTCTGTACTTTGAGAAATAGCGCGCTATATTTGGAAAACCATAATTTTTTTTATGTTAATGAATATACCATCGTAATCTACAATTATTAAGCTTTCAGAAAATATATACTTTTGTAGGGTTTGCGTAAAACGTCCCACCGTAAAGCGGCGCCGAAGTATGATGGTCATTTGGGGTACACTGATACCTTAAGGGACAAAATCCAATGTTCGAAGTGCTTCAAGCCAACTTGGTTCAACTTGGCTACTGACTATTGTCCTCTTGCAAAGATCACGTGGGGCTCCTTGTCTACGGCCGAGTAAACTATCTTACGAAGAAGGTCCAAATCCTCACGAGCAACCTAAGTCGTCGCAAACTGCGATCAAACTTCTGGTGTACTATTGCCCTCCATCCAGATGAAGATGAAATCCACGAAGCACCTGCAGACATAATCGCCAGACTGAAAGAAACAGAGGAGGAATTGACTCGTGAAAACTAAAAACTGAAAAAAGAAATGAAGGTAAGATTAAAAAAACATCTCGCAACAAAGGTTAACTTTTCGCGGACATAAGATTAAATAAACCTCACGAAGTCAAACGCTAACTAGATGACAACGATGCAATTCAGAATATACAAGTGATGTAGAGCTACGTTTATATTTCAAAAAATTCAACACTTCCGAATTCAACACATGAAATTAGCCATCCCAGAACTTTATAACAGAGATTTAAGGTTCCATCAGTCTTGAACTTAAGAACACAGCAAATTCTTAAGAGCTGAAAACACATCTAGCTATTCCAGACAAAACACACAAAATTATTGTATTCAGTAAAACTAAATTACCAACAACTCCTTCTGTGTGTTTACTTGACAGAGAAGGCATCAGAATTGTATGATGCCATGATTCAATTAAAAGGAGTTAAAAGACAAAGTTTGCATAGAGGTCAAACGATTGACCAAGTGGGAGTTCGACAACAACAATGCCACCTTAAGGAAATAAGGTAGACTTTCAGTAATACCTTGCAATCAACATATCTACTTTCCTAAGTTCATGCTAGTCATATTCCTTTAGAATAACCTATAACTCAACAAGTTTAAAAATATTCGAATTTTATTCAACAGAGAAAAGGGAGAAAAGGCAGAAAAGGCTCTCTGGTTTGCCGAAACCTATGGGCTGACACCACGATCTGTCAAGTTTGCAGACACGAAAGGTGACATGATCAGCATGAAACTAAACAATGGTAAACTTCTTATTATTTGTGGGTAACTCTGATCAAAGTTAACGAAACTCTTGCTACAGATGCCATGATACAAATTGACTTGCATGTAAAAAACTTGAGTTCATAAAGTTCATAAAGGTGTTATTAAAAAACTTTGCAACATTGCCCTTAGGGAGTTCTTAATAAAATTATGTGGGCTATAAACTAAGCTAAAACAATAATTATCTTTGTATTCAACAGACAACACATCTCCAGTAATGGAGGGAGAGGCTAGAGATGGCACCAAATCAGCATGTAAAGAAGAGAGCATTAGTGAGTACAACTGCAAGACCACTATCACTTCCTGTAATAATCACCCACTCCTTTGCTTGATTTTTGGAAAAAAAAGTAGCCCGTGTTTCCACGACCAAACCACTGGAAGAAATTACTGAGCCTGTGGAAAACATCACTGTAGATGAACTAGAAAAAAAAGGTTGCTGTCCTTATTAAACTTTTAGAAAAGAAGACAGGGAAGTCTGTTAATTAGACAACAGGGAAACAAGAAATCATTGATGCCTTGTTAAATTTACCCTCAAGACCTGTGTAAGACTGTCACTGAAGACCTTTTTCAACGAAACATCAACAAAGCAACTTATTGTTACATTTGCATCTTATTTCCATGCAGTCAGACTCCCAAACCAAAAATTTTCCGAAGAGGTTCAAGTATTATATCCAACAGTATTGTCCATTGATGAGAAGCCTGTCACTGTCACTGTGCTTCTGGCCACCAACAAGGTAGCCAAAATTGACAGTTTGTTAAAGGTCCGAGAAATCAGAGGACGAGGTACTGAAAACTTTATATAACCGATGAAAGATATAAACCAAGGTTAATAAGGCGCATGTACAGTGTCTAATTCTTTTGTCGAACTTCAAACACCCGAACACTTTTCCAGAGCAAGCACTTGTATACAGCAGAAGTAGAATAAATACAGGATTATAATATATGTGGACACATTTACAAGACAAACATACTTGCCGAGCGCTAAACCCATTGTACATGTATATGTAAACAGGGTAACAAAGCCCAGGTTTAGTGCCTCTCTTCTATTTGACTTTTCGGGCCTGAGAAATGTACGGTGCTTTAAAGAAACAATATACATAAATTCCAGTAAGTTTTTAAACAACCCACCTGCACCTGAGGTTGAAGTTGACCACCATCTTGCCTCAAGTTTTTTCACTGAGCAGACTTGCGCATATACTCTAATGAAAACACTGCTTGAAGGAACTGGCGAAAAACAGACAGAAAAAAAAACTTCCAGTATGGTTTGTTTTTCATTGCCTGCGGTAACCGGGAGAAAATCTTATCTTCTGTAATACCGAATTGAATCAAATAAAATTGACCGTTGTCTGTTCTCCATTTCCTCTCCAAGGGACCCGATGGTTCTTCATGCTGCAAAGTTCCTCTCAGACCAACCAACGATGAGGGACCTAAGGGCCAGAAGTCAATAAGCTGTACTTATCCTTCTTGGTCTCTCATCGAAATCTTCTGCCGACTCTGATAAAAAAAGGTCTAGCATGGAAGTCAGAAACCTCTCACCCTTACCACTGTGTCATTGCCAAGAGGCACAAAACATAATGATTTATCAATTGCACTGACTAATACTGAAACAATGTGGAGAATTTGAGGTTACAAAAGAGCCTTGACTTCACTTTAGTTCAATAGCCATTTCCCTATTGAGTAATTTTTTTAATCTTTTAATGTGGCCCTTACTTTTCCGCACAAATATTCACGATAAGAAAAGCTGGGGAGAAGAGAAATAAAGGGAAATTTGAAACATCGGGGGACACGTTGGTCATTGGCTTTTACAGCCTTACTGTATGTGAGTTGGTGGCTTCTAAAGAAGCCGTTTTGTGACAGCAGTTTGCATCTCACGGCATGTTTCCAGTGAAGTAGGTCTTTGTGAACTGCACTTGGACTTTCTGTACCCGACGAGAAGGTGTTCTGCGGCCTTGCTCATCAAGAGAGGCGGGCGACTTGCCCAGGAACAATTTCAACTTCACAGGAGTGTTGACGAGGCAACCACCGCCCGTGACTGTCAAACATTTCTTAATAAAGGGACTAAGCCCTGCTCTCACTAGGTCTTCTTCATCAGCGAGGTATGGAGTTGTCTGCAGATTGGTCGGCATCTTAGGAAAGATAGATCGCAGGACATCATGTCGCATTGTGATAGTATCGCTGCAGCCCAGGGGAGATCTCAAACCCTTCTCAAACACAAGAGCAAGTCTCTCCCTGCACTCATCCACGCGAAGTGGATCGACATCTCGGCAATTGAAGGCAGCGATGAGCTCCTGTGGTAAATGCTTGGCCGGCTCCCATGTGTTTTCTGACAGAGAATAGTCCTTCCACTGGATAAAATACTCTGTCTTCCGTTTTTGGATTCTTTTTGCCATGATCCGCTTGACCTCATAAACGCCCATCACCGCAGGCTTTTCCTTTGGCTGATATTTTGCATGAAAGCTGCCACGATCGCGATCATCACTGAATAATGACTTGAAGAAGCCAGGAGGATGCCTGAAACGCTTAGCCATGTTTTCTTGAAAGGAGTTTTGAATTGGACCGCAATTGTAACTTTTTATATGGTCTGTCGAAACAAATCCAAATTTGAATAATCATCCCTATAAAAATGCAAAACATATTCCCATAGGACTGAACAAGAGAATTACTGGGCCATTTCGGTCCCACTTGTCGAAACACTTTGGAGAACAAGGCGTATCAGAACGGGTTTTATTGACATGCAAAAACTGGCAGGGTGTAACTTTGACGAAGAGAATGACGTTATTTATATTTTTTACTTTAAAGATGGAGCAGTTTACAGCCTGGATGCAACTGGGGCTCTTGTGGATGAGATCATTCGTTCAGTTTAAGCAGTAGTGAGGGGGCAGGAATTAAAAAATTTAACAGTTGTATTTGCATTTGTTATTAGAGAGATTTAGCATATTGTTTGCAGCAAACGGGAATTTGTACCACGTGACCAAGTTTTCCCTTTACTTATTGTTTACGGTTCATTATAACTACCCGAAAATCGGTAGATTCATGCCAATTCTATCCACAAGAATTGTTTTAAGCTGTTTTTTATCTGTTTATTTCTCATTTTGAAATTTTTTAACTTGAATCTCGCGTTTGCCGTAAACTCGATGCTTAATCACCCTTTACACGGTTATACTATGTTTGCCAGAACTATGAAACAACATTTCATTGAATAGTGTAACCCCGATACAAAAACCTTAGTGCCTGTTGATGTTTTTATTTCCACTATCAACAGTACTCATAGTATAGAATAACATATGAGAATTTAGTGGTTTCTTAAAGTTTCTGCAGTATTTGTGTTGTTGAAGTACTTTCGTTCGACCTTCAGAAGGCCTGGCTACCTGGCTAGTACATCGTGACGACGTTCATGAAACCTACCTCGTTAACATGTGTGTTAAAACGTGAAAACAGGTGTTTATTGGCTATGTATTTGGTGTTTTGGTGTTAATTAAGTACTATTCAGGGAAACTGACAGTAATGTTGCAACTTGCAGGTACCTGCTGTTGTACTTGAAAAGTATTATTTTGATTGCTTCTAATTATCAATTATTGAAAGCAACAATTTAGTTGTATTAAAGCAATAAATTTGCAAAGATTTCAAATAAGGTTGCTTGAATATATTATTTACTCCTTTCGTAGGCCATGTGGTAAGAGGGATATCTTTGTACATGTAAATAGTTTAATTTGCAGAGTGTTGGTGAAAGGAAATGTATTGGATAAAGAAGAGTGTCACTTGTTATGATAAGGTTACTCACATGTACTCTTGATTGTTGTTTTTATCCATTGTTCTGTACATTTCTGAAGATCTGTTAACAGATGTGCATGTACTTTAATTTGACTGTCGGAGCATAAATAAACTCTGCTTCAGAAAGAACAAAATGGGCTTGTGCATTGTTTTTTCTTTGCGGTAACAAGTTACCTGTATTTTGTGGCATTAAGAAATTAGTCCCGCTTGTTTGGTCAGGCCTGAGTTAGTGTGAGTAGGTGTTCAAATGTGATGACTATAGTTTGGGCAGCATTTTTTTTTTAAACATTGATGCTGGTGTGTAGGAAGAATTACTAATCGTACTTACTTGCATATCTTGAATAAAACATTTGAAAATTAGTTATAAAAGTAAATTCAAGCATTAAAATCTGTGACCTTCTTTGGGAAAACGTACACTAATGATATTCCATTAAACGGTCTAGACTGTTAGCGATCCGTTAGTCATCCGTTAGATAAATTAACGAAAACCGTTAGAGGCGTTAGTCAATCCGTTAGCATCTAATCCGTAACCGTTAGAGCGTTAGTTGAATCCGTTAGAACGTTAGTTGAACCCGTTAGAGCGTTAGTTGTTTCTCTTAAAACGTTAGTCGTATCCGTTAGAATGTTAGTTCTATCCGTTAGAGGCGTTTTACAGTCCGTTAGTCGCATCTGGGAGTGACGTTAGTCAATTTGTTAGTATCCTGATCTTTACCTCTTGGAGCGCGAGTCATATCCTTTCGGCCAGCATTAACTAACGATTCTATCGGTATACTCTGTTAGAGAGAAGTTCCAACGGAGACTGGCTTCCTTTTGGAGGTTTGTAAGACCATCGCTTTAAAAGAACACTCAAATCCGTACTTTTGTAAGATCTGGTAACCGATGTTTTAGACAAGAATTTCAGTCAGTGCAACTGATGTAGCAGGCGCCTTGAAGAGGAAATGAAACAGTAACAAATCACCTTAAAGGTCCACAATAGAACTGAAATAAAACCTTGTATAACGGCGAGTACTATCCGTTCAAGAATTAAACAGCAAGTGCTATCCATTAAGAAAATTTTAACATCCATTTTACTAAACGAGCAGCCCGCGCCGGCATATTCCGTAAGCGCCATCCATAAGAAAAACAATGTTAGCATCCGTTAAAACGACAAGAAGTATCGCCGGTTACCGGTAAACACTGAAGCTGCGAACATTCGAATGGGCAAAGAAATAAATTTGAACGCAGAGTTATCAGGTTTACGGAAAAACCATTA
This sequence comes from Astreopora myriophthalma, assembly GCA_014634185.1. Classification (NCBI taxonomy): domain Eukaryota; kingdom Metazoa; phylum Cnidaria; class Anthozoa; order Scleractinia; family Acroporidae; genus Astreopora; species Astreopora myriophthalma. Next base: position 77,989 of record BLFK01000153.1, on the reverse strand, counting down.
ATTCGCTTATGATCAAAAAATAATAATAACATATAAGCAGGTAGTCAACTACCGTCGTTTATGCAAATGATCTGCGAGACCGACCGAAAATTCATCATTTGTGACCTTCCATGGGAAAACGTACACTAAGGCTTAGGTGTTTGAAAGGCTTCTGCCGTTCGTTATCCGTTCGTTATCCGTTCGTTTACCGTTTAAACGCTCTGAAAAAGCATTTGAAGCGTTCAATTTACCGTTCGATTTTCATCGCAGGGCGTTTGAACGGGTAGCTCTATCCGTTCAGTTAAAATATTCATCCGTTCAGTTAATTTATTCAGCCGTTTTACGAATATTCATGAGATTCCTTCACGGCGTTTGAAACCGTTCGATTGCCAAGCCGTGTCCGTTCGTTCAAGCGAATTATAGAAACGTACCGTTCGAAACCGTTCAGACCGTTCGAGACCGTTCGAAACCGTTTGAGATGCCAAGCGGCGATTGCTCATAGCTCATCAAAGTGAATCAAGCAATGAAAAGCACGATTCAAATTTGCATGCCGGCAAGAATAGGTCATCGATTCCTTTCAGTCTATGCAATAATTATTTGCACACTTAAACGGAACGTTGAGCTGTATGTGACTAACAAAACCGTCGAACTAGAAGGAACTTCATCATGTGTAGCATAGAATAATGATAGTTAACTCTAAGAGACGAGTCACGCATTCTGTGCAAGACTCAGGTACGATACACAGGTCACATGACCATGTTTATGTGACGTTGCCGTAAGCCAAGAACGTGGCTGGATGCGCGAGAATATTCACGTGCGAAAGTTGTTATTTGAGGTCGATGTTCTGTTTTTTTTTCCTTTAGCTCAAAATCTAAGGTTAAATTTTCACAAGTGGCCAATAATTAAATCACGTAAATGAATTGCTTGCGTTCGACAACTGATTCAAACATTGCGCCAAACTGATGCAAATGTTCTCGTGCCTCACCTCATACAAACGTAGGAACGTGCAGTCTCAAATGTATGCACGTCTCACTTGCGTCGAACGAACTGAGTTCGACGCAAGTTGACACAGCGACAGGCGCGACCTTTGAACCGGGTCTGGTGCCTGGTTTCTATATGATCGCTACGATCACCGAAACATGTGTTCGGCGAGCGCAGCGATCAGACGGAAATGCCCTTTCTCTCACTGCAGCGATTGTAGCGGCCGCTATCGCTGCAATCACTGGGATATAATTTTTTGTCTCGGCGATCGCAGGGATCGAAATTTTGTACCGGAAACAGTAAAAATAACTCAAGACACAAATCACAGCGATCACTTGTTTCTTTTCAATTATTTTCTTTGCGCTATCTATTAAAAGTAACCCAATTTGAAATCCCCATCATGTTGGTTTGACACTGTTTCCTCAGCGGACCGCTTGTAACAGTTGTATTTGTTCGTTTGTAATTGGTGGATTTCGATCCTCATCGTGGCAATTTGACACTGTTTCCTCAGCGCGCCGCTGATAACAATTGTGTTTGTTCGTTTGTTTGTGATTCGCGGATTTGGATCCTCATTATGCCGATCTGAAACTGTTCCCTCAGAGGGCCGTTGATATTGTATCAACATTGAAAGGTAAAATAAAACAATAAAATTCTAGTGATCCAATCAAAATCTGAGGATTTCGATCCCCACTAAAGACATAAAACGGCTGTTACGCAATTCTAGGTTGTTCATGACACATCGCAATCTATACTTAAACTTTGCAAAGCGCGTGGCGAGTATATTTATTACATTTAATCAATTATGGCTTTAAGACAGTTGTGTAAGGAAAATAGCAAACGCCCCTCAAAGGCCTTGTTTTACTTCGCACATGAAGGAAAAACAGGCATAGCGCCGACTCGATTGATAGTGCAAAAGGACAGAAGCTTCATTGAGGGCAACGACGTTACGGTTAACTGGCAAGGAAAGAAAGTACAGGCAGAGATTCTGGCTTTGCATGGTAAGTTCAGCTTTCTGCATAACCATGTTAAGCTTATTGTGATTCAAGTATCAACCAAGTTCCCCGGGTTTCCTCCTGGCTTATACTCACGAATTGCTTGCATTTTCAGATGATGAAGATATCCTAATCAAAAAGGACATGGAATGGTGTAAAGAGAAGATGCCCACCCAAGAATCCGAGTCCAGCCCGCCACCAACGAAGAAGGTTGCCCGACGCAAGGATCGCAAGGTACGTTGCCTTCAGGTGTTTGTTACTCTGTTAATTTTAGGTCTTCGTTTCGATCAAGTTGAGCTTTCATTTTCTCTCTAGAATTGTATTTCGACAAAATACTGTTTTACCTGCAGTAGTTTTTCCGTTGTTTTCTTCGGGCGAATTGTCCAGAAATTTTTGGTGGAGGAGGAATTGTCTGGGGCGAATTGTCCTGATACCGCTAAGAGAATAGGCCTTCTAACGGTTTTAGCCGCCGTCTTGACGGGTAGGCAAAGCGTAACGAATTTATAGTGTTTGTACGGGGATCTGATGTCAAATAATTTTCGTAAAACGTTACCTCACCCGCACCAAGTCATTGATTTGGAAAGGACAAACGTGACCACTGAGAAAGCAAGTAGCGAATTCCAGGAGAGCTTCTTTAAGGTAAGAACGCATTGACATTGAACAGTATTTACGTGCTGTTGTCGATTTCTGTTGTTTAATTGTACTCTTAAATCAGGCCATGATTAAAAACCACCGATGGATTTAATCGAAGAGCAGTTACTGAGTTGCAATTCAGTAATGCGTCCTAGCCACAACTTAAGCTTTTTTTATCTGGCTTATTCATAGGAGTTGGAAAAGTTGGACGACACCCTCGGAGCAATGGAGAACAACCTTTCGAATCGAGTGACCAGGATGGAGCACCGACTGGACTCTTTAGAAGGAATGGTAAGTTGAAAGGCTTAGAGTTCACTCTTAAGTCAGGCGCTACCTTCAGATAAAGTTGCTTTCTTAATTCCCCTGAATTTGCTCTATTTCACGATAAAATAATAAGTCATTCAGTCAGAGATCGTGTAAGGGAACCGTAATTACCTTCTTCAAGGGCAGGTTAACTACAGCGATCTTCCTTTTTAACAGCTGATCAACACACTTGAGGAGAAAGTTACAGCGGCGTTTGAAAAGGTTCTACAGCGACTTGGGTCTTTGGAAACGGCAGTAGCCGACTCGGCTTGCACCGGCACGGTAAGTGTATTTGATATCGACTTTCTCTGTGCCAGATTGTTCTACGTGGTGGTAACAAGATTGGAGAAAACTAAGGAAGCCACAGCTGCATGTTTCGTGGCTCATGAGGTGCAAAATCTGTTATAGGCGACGCTTATACACACGGGCTAGCTATTCGCCTCCGTAAGTGGAACTGTACCGTATACTGGCGCTGCTACAATAATCACAATGCCACAATAAAGAAACCTTGGACACGACGAGACTTAACACCCTGAGAGGTATGTAAACTGAAAACAACTTCTCTTCGCACAAAGTAGGATTACCCATGTTACTAATTGGTCAGCTGCCAGAGTGGTACATATTAACTTGTTTCTCAGCGTTTGCTAATTCCAATCTGTTAAATTTTTTTTTTATTTTTTTCAGTTTTACTGTTCACGAAGTTTCCGGCTGTCTCGCCTCTCGAAGAAGAAAAGCAGTGGCGTTCCATAAAGAGCAAAATTAATTCTAAGTGTAGGGCAAAAAAATTCGCACAGGAAAGATTAAAATAATTTATGCATGTATATCTGTAACCGACAGGAACAAAATTAGTTTCGTTCCAGTGTGTTTTATACGTCACTGTATTTTTTGGAGATTTCAGCTACGAAGTAATAGGTAAGGGAGCAAATTTTTTATTTCATACACCTGTAATACACAGAATAAAGTTACGTTTGATTTGTTTATCATTTATCACGGTATCTTTACAATGTGACTTCCAATCGTACATTTCCCATTCCAACATTTTTAAATAAAATTTACTTGGCTCTCTTCGTAGGAGTTTAGCAAGTTATTATCTGTTCGAAAAAGCCTCGAGAAGAAAAAATGCCTTGTATACCTAAAGCTGGCTGTTTCTTGATTCGTATGTCCCTTAAAACAAACAAGGGGCTTGTAATTGTTTACACTTGTTTATTATCTTCATTTGAAAACTACATAAAATTCTGCTCGAGTTTACTCTGGTAGTTTAGGCTAACTACGGCAATACGGTATTATGGCAAAATACGACAGTATCCTAATCCAGTAATTATGCTAAACTGTTGATATCGAACCCACTTTGTAACAAATTACTGTAAAAAAGCCATAAACATTGCGTGAAAGTCTATAGAGCCTTAGCGGAAATGACGCTAATATTTGAATAACAATACCGGTACATCTTAAGCCTCATACACGACAAAAATCCTTTGCTTAAAGAGCATCAACGCTATTGCCATTTATGCAAAGGGTCTATTCGTTCATGGTGCTGGGGCCACAAGATCCTCCGTCCCCGGTTTACAAAATTGTCGTATTTCACGATACAAATACCGCTTCCGCTCTTCACTGAGACCTTCAGGATCAATCTTCGCAGGAAGAAGACCGACTGATGGAACGATAGTGGGGTCCTTCAGCAACATGAATGAGTGTTCTGCAGATGACCAGCTCTCTCTGCAGAAGACAGTTCCTGGTTGATCCTTTGAGAAGCGAAAGTGTTGGTACTTTTTTATATTTGGCATCTTATGGAAGTACCGCCCAAGGAAAGTTGCCCAGTCATATACCGGCACAATGACTCGATTGTCGTGAGTTCCAACCAACTGAGCCTTGTTCAGACCAACTGAACTTGATGCCTCAACCATGCCAGCGAGGTCGTAAATTGAGGAAATGAAGGTTAATTTGAAAGCCCTCTTAATCAGACCAAAGGAATGATCAGGTGCGAACTTGGTATGACCCGCGATGAGAAAAGAGTAAGTTACAAAGCGGTGAATTTGATTCATTGTTCTCCAGGCAAAGTACCAGGCTGCATTGGATTGTGTGGAATATGCACTTGTTGTGCATAATCGAACGAATAGTGTATTGTCCCGTCCAGAGAGCAGGGGGCCTGAGATTTGGTCAAATCAACTTCGTCCTCGATGGTTTTGAAAGTGTTTTCAGCCTCGTTACAAGCGTCTCGGTAATAATTTCTCTCCGCCGCAGCTAAGTTTAAATGATCTTGTTGCGCTTTCACACAATCGGATTTTTCGTTTTCAGGAAGATTAGCAGCTCGGAGGAGTTTTGTTGTGTTCTGTTGACACATAAGGCACAGATCAGTCATAGGTTTAGCTACTACGACACTGGGGTGAAATTGTTCCCACAATTCAACAAACTTTGAATGGCATACGGCTTGTTTACCTGCTTCACTGCATGCGGCTTCCAACTTACGCCAAATGCCTGCTTTTGTTTCGTGGGAAGACAGGAGTTTAATGCCTTCATCTTTATAACCGGGTATCCTTCCCAGAAGCGAAATTGCATTTTCTTCTGCGTAGTTGCCGATGAAATTCTTTACATCATCTACCACAGCTTTGGGAAGAGCGTTCGGAGGTAGCCTCTTGGTGTTTCCGTGCGTTCTTGGCGAAAGGCCCTTTTCAAGATAGTGCTCCTTCAGTCGTCGAAACGCGAGTAGCTTAAACCATACAAGGTGAGAAACATTTCTCGGCAAATTGGCTTCGACTGGAACAAAAAGTTACAGCGAGAGCTTCGTTTCCTTTTTTTCCCCACGTCTTCCACTCTGGAAACTGCCTGAATGTTCGCCAAAACCACAAGATCGAGCTCTCGCGCTGAAAGTTCGAGACAGTTGTTTAAATTCTCCATAACTGCTTCCTCAGTGAACTGGGACGAACACGAACAGTTTCTTGGCCCTTGAGAGCATTTGCAGCCATCTTTGAGGAACTCCTGCATGTTCGTTAATATTTGATCTTCTTTTTCTGATAATTCCGCGGTATATTCGTCGTTTTCTTCCATCGTATATCAACAGTTGAAATGTCGCGCACGTGTTCGTGGTGAAATGATCGAGGCAACCAAGCCACCGTTGCCATAACGACATATCGCGTGGATTACCCTGGAACCGAGATGCTAACATGGAAGCGACCACCGTTCGATGCAACTGCTCCAGCGAGCATTATTTCCGCAACGATTATTCTATTGACTTGCTTAAGCACTTTAACTGAAGGCACCGAAAGGCAAGGTGGAGGCCTTTTGCCACAGAGGAAGTTGCAAGAATTTGAACGTGAGATAATAAATCACTATAAATGTCAAACTGTTTGCCAGTTCGCGACCGTCTCTTTGTGCGTCGAAACGTTGATGCTTATTATTCGTTTGATTTTTTTTAGCCTGTTCAAACGCCTACGCTTACTTGTTTGTAAAAATAATTTGCTTGCCCATTGCTTTGCTTGTTTGCCCAAGCATTAAATGGTAATGCTTATCCGTTCGAAAAAAATAATAATAAGATTGTTATTCTGTTGCCCGTTCGAACGTTGGATTTCTTTATTCGCCTGTTTGAGCGTTTATCCCTACCCGTTCGTAATTTTTTTTCATTAGCTTTGCCCGTTCAAACGCTTAAGCTTACCCGTTTGTAAAATTCGCTTGCCCATTGAAACGGTAATGCTTATCCGTTCGAAAAATTTTGTTGTCTGTTCGAACGGTTAGAAAAACCGTTTGAACGGCTTTCAAAAGCGTTTGTTTACCGTTCGTTATCCGTTCATTTTTGCCTGTTTGAACGGATAAGCCTTAGTGTACGTTTTCCCATGGAAGGTCACATTTACTCTTTGATGTGCGATTCTTTATGTTTAAATTTACAGCAAATATTATGTTTGTGGGGTTAAGCACAAAATGGGGAGAGAAAATATTCCGTTGCTGTGGCAAAAAGAAACCGACAATGAAAGCCATTCATTTCAACATGCATTAATTTTCTGCTTTCGTGTATTGTTTTCACTGCACTACTCACCTGTGAAACTTGTTTTGCATTCGATCAATCGATCGCGTGTGACGGGTAACACAACACAACTGACTTTTTTGACAGCATTGTCTTGGTAACCACTAGTGTTGATGTAAAAACTGGAAGCTCGCGCACTTTTAGTCTTTTACCGGTACTTTCGTTCGGTCGCCCTTCGCGTTAGTTATCTTCGGTACAATTTTGCTATAAATACATTCAGGCGTTAGACATGAAATTAAAATCAACATTAATTTTAATGTGAATTGTTACAGCTTGTGCATGAAAGATGAATTAAACTCTATACTACACTTTTTAATTATTACATCAATCACCCTTGATACCTAAAAGTAATTGTTCATAATAAAGCTTAATTGAAAACTCGTCATCAATTCAGACAGTTCAAGGCGCGGGTGCCACTAAGTCTTCTGTACCGGGCTTGCAAAACTGGCGTATCTCTCGGAATAGGTAGTTCTTGCGCTCTTGCGAGAGACAATCGGGGCTGATCGTAGTTTGAATAACAGAAGGAGGGAGATTCGCTTGATCTTTTAACAACATAAAAGGTTGTTCGGGACTTGTGACAAACTCTTTGCAGAAAACCATTCCTGGACTGTCCTTTGAAAATCAGAAATGGTGGTACTTCTTTATATTGGGGAGTTTCTTGAAGTACGGTTCCAGAAAGGATGCCCAGTCGAACACTGGAACTATGACTCTCCCATCATGAGTTCCCACAAGCTGTGCTTTGTTGACACCAATACTGCTTGAGTTTTCGACAAGGCGTGCCAGCTCGTAAATGGACAATACGTAGGTGACTTTGTATGATCTTCTAATCATCCCAAAGCAATGATCTGGACCCAATTTAGTCTGGCCAGCAATAAGGAACGAGTAAAGGATTGTGTCATGGAGGTGCATCATAGTTCTCTAGGCTAAGTACCATACAATATAACTGTTTTTGTTCTGTCCCGCGCAGTTGTCAGCATTGAGATGCGCGTCAGTCTCCCCGTGTCCATGATGTGCAAAATAGTAGTGGATGTAGCTTATAGTTGCATTCGCTCCTTTACCAGCCATAACAGCCTCATCAATCAACAAGTTGACTTGCTGTGGGATTGCCTCGCACATCACTCCAATATTCCGCATTTTGGGGGAGTTTTAAAATATATCGGTCCCGGTTGCATAGGGTTGCTTGGGATGTGCACTTGCTGAGCAAAGTCAAAAAAGTAGTGTATTGTCGCCTTTAGTGAACAAGCGTTCCGGTTCGTGCGATTCAATAGTGCATTGTCTTCGATGTTTTCTAGTGTTTTCTGAGTTTGTGCACGAGTTCCTGTAGAATTCTTTTTCAGATTTGAAGAAACAGCCTTCTCGATGAGAAAAAATTAACTTTAATGCCAACGATGAAGGAACCATTCTACAATCGAACAGGAATGCAAAAATGACAATACAATACAAGTGGACTTAGCTAGTAAAATGAAGACACTTACAAGAACTCGGTAAGGTGAGAAATGACAAGCAAGTCCTTAAGATAGTTCGCAGTCTTAGAAACACAAACATGGCCGACTCGTTTGGCCGAGCGCATGAGTCCCTGGTCAGCGGGTTTACTTAAGTTTACTTTACGGGTTTACTTAACTTTACTTTAAGGGGTTTACTGTTATCATGTTGGCCCGCGCGAAACTCTGCAAGATTGAGCGCAACTAATGTGATCCTGATGATCCTTGATCAATTCTGCTTTTTCGCGTTCCGAAAGATTGGTGGCACGTTGAAGTTTGTCAGTGTTCTGCTGACAAGTAATACAGAGATCTGTCAATGGCTTTGAAACTACTACATTAGGATAAAATTGTCCCCAAATTTGATGAAATTTGGGGTAGCTGACTGCTCGTTTGTTCAAAGTTTGGCAGGCTGTCTCATACACATGCCGAACACCCATCTTTGTCTCACTTGACGAAAGCACCTTCACAGCGTCACTTTTGAATCCAGGTATCCTCCCGGGCAAAACAATGGCGTTTTCCTCCACATAGTTTGCTAAAAATGAATGAACATTTTCGATGGTTTCCTGGGGAACTGTGTATCCGGGAGTCGTTTCGTGTTCCCATGTTGACGCGGAGAAATACCGTGCTGCTCGTAGTGTTCTTTTAGGTGTCAGAATCATGAGTAGCTCATGCCATAAAAGTGCAAAAACATTTCCTTGCAAATTAGTTTAGATTGGAAGTAGAATGTACATCGAGGACTTCTTTTGCCACCAATAGACTCACTTCTAGTGAACGCCTGGATACTTGTTAAGATAACCAAATCAAGCTCTAAACTTGACAGTTCAAGGCAGTTGTTCAAATTAAACAGGGTTGTTTCTTCTGAAAACTGTCGACAGCATGGCCCGTTCTTCAGACTGAGAGTACATCCGCAACCATCGTGAAGAAATTTCTTGAGTTTGTTGAGCAATCCATCGCAAGTTTCTCTCTCGGTTATTAACATCAGACATAGCGTTTTGTTCATTAAAACCGTTTTTGAATCAGCTTGCTCGCAAGCGATCTCGTTGTTATGAGCGATCTTGTTATTATTGTTGCCATGGAGACGCATCTTCTTTGACAAAAGGAGTGGGATTTGGGGCCAATAATCTGCATAAGCGAAAACAGAAAAGAACGAGCCGAGCAAGGGCTGAAATGTGTTCACACTTTTAATACTGCTTTCACAGTTTATCGGTGAACCAGTTTCACATAATCCGAGTCCTTTTTTTTCTCTCTCTCCAAAGGAAAAGGCTTTCTTTCAACATGCGCCTATGGCCTCGCTCACACAGTGTTATTATCTTGTGAAGCGTCACAGACAATAACAACAACAACAACAAAAATAGGTAGTCAAGGACTACATGTAGCTATAAGGTAAGCACCGAATATCGTGACCAAAAGTATCATAAGACAGTTACGGCGTTCCACTCTTACTGTATCTGTAATCGTGAACTATTGACTCCACATGGAAAGAAAGCAATGTCGCTGGAACGTTTCAATCGATAAGCAGTCGATCGTTGACGAGAGCGGACGAAAATGGATCGGGTAACATCGAGATTGGCCTCGGCTATTGTCGACGTGGTAGAATTTTGTTAAGTTTGGGATCGTATAAAACCGATAATCCGAAATAAAACCCATAAATGTTCCGAACACAATCTGTGAACTGTTCTCTTTTTTGAGAATATGATATGAACTGTGGAAATACAAATGAAAGTTGGTAGGGTATTGCAGCGCAAACGCAGAGGCACGGGATGAAATCCCTTTGAAGCCCGGAATTTTTTTCCGCGGTAATTCGCAATTGCTTAAAATTACAATCATGATAACTGTGATGAGAGTTTTTTCGTCATGCGCTTGTGGGTGAAAGACAGCCTCTACTGCAGAACAAAGACTGAGTTCTTAAGGTTGGAAACAGAAGGAGCCATATAGAATGTGCAATAACGAAACCTTTCTTAGATTGAGCTCAGATTTCGGACTTAATGGCGAATGTGCAATTTACATGCTCTGTCTGTTTTTTTTTTTGCGTTTTCGATGTTTCTTGCGCGTGTGAGCGGTAACTCAACATTGTTTTGGCAATGTAAAAGAGCAGACTCATCTCACTAGAATAATGGAAAACTTACCAGCCAATGGGATTTTTACTTTCTGACACAAAAGAAAATAGTCTGCATGTAACACAGCCAATGAAATACCTGGGATTGTAATTCAATGTCAACAAAGGAAGTGCAGTGGCCAATGAATTTCTAGGATTTTCGATCCTTCACTGACAATAGCAATCCATTCGAACAGAATAAAAAGGCCTCTTCCATATGATCAAATCATGTTTACCTGCTGTTTTGTACAGAATAGAATGGCTCTCAGAAAATTGTTGCGCATGACTAATTTGCCGTCAAAAGCTCTTTTCTACTTTCCCGAATAAAACATGACTGGAATTGGCCCAACCAAAATTATCTTGCGAAAAGACGAAGTTGTTATTGGAGGAATGGTGACAGTAAATTGGCAAGGGGAAACAGTGGAAGCTAAAATCATCGCTCTAAGTGGTAAGTAAGTAAGGAAGTTAATTGTGTTACTCAGTTACTCGTTGTTTTTTTAGGAAACCACCACAATCTATATATCGACAAAAAGCTTATTTAATGCCGAATTCAATAAAATTAAAAGCTATTTTGGTTATTCTCCTGCTAAGGCGAAGGAAGCCGGTTAACAGTATTAAACTCGATTGTAAACAAAAAATGCTAATAAGTTGAAATAGGACGTTGCCGAAAAAAAGGTCGCTGGGGAGTCCACGCCTTACAGAGATCATGTCACCTTGAAAACTTATTAACTGTTTTACGATAATACCTTTTTCTCAATAACTTGCGCGTGTTTTAAGATTGTAAATAATTTGTTCTTGAAAATGTAAGTTTAAGAAATTAACTTTAATTTGATCGAAAAATAAACATTCAGCAAAAAGTAGCCCCGCGGAGATTTGGAGTAACCTTGACATGTTATTGTTCTTTTCGGGTTGTAGATACTGTAGTGGCAGCAAACTAAATGAGAAGGATCTTTTATGGTCGGAACAGAATTTGAAGAAAACTACTCCATTTGATGACGAGAATGAGTTCGATACAGAAAGTTAAGGCCAGCAAATCTCTGGGTATTTAAATGGACAAGCATCTGTCCTGGTCAAACCACGTTGACTACTTAGCTAAGAAAATTTTTTTCTGGCCTTGCTGGTTTAAAACAAGTCACACCATTTGTCTCTACATGAAATTTTGCTTATCTTCATATCCTTAATTCTTCCCATTTTCGATTACTGTGATGTTGTTTGGGCAGGATTAAACAAGGCCCCTCTGATAGAGTAGTAAAACTCCAGAATAGGGCAGCTGGTATCATTACTCATACTTGTTGGGAAACAAGATCAAGTGATATTACTGACAAAAATGTTAAAGTGGGACACCCTCTGAATGCGACGTCAACATCATATTGCTTCCTGAGTATCTCACTAAAGTATTTACCCTGATCCGATATGGCACTGCCTGTAAATTACACTAGGGAAATGGTTAATGCGGACAAAAATTACAAATTTACAAATTCGGACAAAAATTTGGCTCTACAGAAACCCAGTACTGATTATTTGAAAGAAAAGCTTGTCTTATCGTACTGGTGCCAAATTATGGAATTCCTTTTTTTCCTAAAGTAAAAGCAGTGCAGTCCATCGAATCATTTAAGAAATGCTTAATTGCGCTCGGTCCCCAGAATTCTCAATAACGTGAAATATTAATTCAAGACACTGTTTTATTAGAAAAACACCAATGCAATACCAAGTGAGCTTTCGTGCGAAAACCTCATATCTTCACACGTGAAAATAACATGTTATCTCCACACGTGAAAAGATCACTGTTGCTATGGTTACACAATAAATCGCGCCTTTGAGAGCGGAAAAATATAATGCTGCTTACAACTGGCTTTTTTCGAAATCTAAAATTCTAAGGGCCATCATTTTAGACTTTATCAAATTGTAATAAAAAGGAATTTGTTTTTCGTCCACGCTTTAAGGCCGCTCACTCGTGAAATATTTTTCAACACTCGAAGAGAAATGTCGTATCTCCACGCGGCCATGTAATATCCTCTATATATCACACAGGGCTTTCTTGGAAACCAATTCTTTGTAACTGAAGGAACTCCGTGTTTAAACAATTTTTTTTCTGGTCTTGCCTTCTCTCTCACACACTCTCTCTTGTTAGAGTTAAAGGTGTATGTTAAGGTTATTGCATCTTAAGAGAAGTTGGACGTTTTTATACGGCTTTCTTGCAAACAAGTTAGTTAACAACTTGTGAAATTACCGTATTCCAATAAAACTGAATCAATCAATCAATCTCTCTCTCTCTCTCTATCTATCTTGGTTTGAGAAAGATGCAAGGTAAAAGTACAGCTGCAGAATGCAAATGCATTACATACCAGAGAAATCCATCCACGTGATTATCGTTCCTCTGCGTCAGTTCCATTCCTTGGTTGCACTGGGCACAATTGAGCGGATCCGGAAGCAAGTAGCACCTTTGTAACCACTCTATCAGCACAGAGCGGGGTCCTCGTTCTAGATCGACAATTTCGTTTAAATTCACGTTGTGGTTGTTCTCCACGAAGTTCGATCGTAAACAGACCAGACCGTCCCCTAAATGAAGGTCACACTTTTGCACTGTCAGTTGTACCGGATATGCTTTTTAATGAATGCGTCAGCTGATGAGTCATAAAAAGTCAAAAGCACACGCGGGTCCGGAAATAAAATACGAGCTAAAATTGGGAAAACAGGAAATAAAGTTTGTTAAGTTTGGTGAGCTGAAATCTGGGAAGTTAGCTCGGTGACCAACCCTGATTTTTTGCATACAAGTAAGATTTGTTATTTCGTATTTCTGGAGGAACCTTTTAAGAAAAATTGTGTAGTGCAACTTGTTTTTATCTTTCTCAGGCTTTTTCATAAATAAATCAAATTCTACAAGGTAGTTTTTCCTCATATCAGATATCGGGTCAGACAAATTGATGGGGTTTAAGAAATCTGATAAAAAATACCTGGTCACTGGTACGAAATCTAGAATTTTCTAGAGTCTGACTCACTTAAGAACTTTCTAGAAACTCTGAGTTGTTGATTTCTATTATCAGGTCTTAAGTCGCCATTGATAGACTCTTATGTAATTCTGTTGCTATCTAGGAGTTTCTAGAACTCTTGTGGTAGCTTATATAAGCAAGCTGAGGATTAGTCAGTCTGTGTGTGTGCGTCTGTGTCTATTTAATCGCCTACTGTAAACTTCTCATCTGGAGTTATTAAAGACCGTTGGGTTGTCGCGGGACCTGGCCCTCTCTTGAATCTCGTAAAAAACCGACAAAACTGCCACCGAATTCGTTTTTGAGATATTTTTCAATGACTGTGTTTCAGAGGGTCTCTGAGCAGTGCTCTACCATTACCATAGCAACAGTTGGGACCTATCAAACAACCTGTAAAAATTGTCTGATAATAGTATTATACAGAGGTCAAGACGTTTCCCTTCTAGAAGGGTCGAGAGTTTTGTACTCTTTATCCAATTGTCACCCTCCATTAACTGTGAAAAACCCTTCCGGGCTTACTTAACTAATTGAGTCGATACCACATTACAATGACGGCTAGTTGGGAGAGAATATGTTCGCAACTCATCCCTGTACGAAATATGTTTACTTCCAACGGCGGCAATATAATTTGGCATTGACGCTTAACAATTGTATTATTAATTTTGTATCACAATTCATTGCGAAAGATGGCAGATTGGCCAAAAAATAACCGTGCTCGCCATCAGTTCCCAGCTTCTTTCAACCTGCAAACCAATGAGGCCTTCCAAATGTAGTCCGCGCCACCGATTTAACTTGTTTTGGCTGATCACAAAGTGTCGCTCAAATTTCTAAACCAATCACGGGCCCTTTTGTGAGGCGGCGAGACGCCTTTATATTGACATCTCAAAAGCAGGTAAAGGTACTGAGTGGCCGAGAATCGTGATACTTAAATGTCATGTGCCAGCAATTCCTAACTTGTAAAGGCGTGAATTTATAACTTCTTCCCTTTATTCCTTTTTCCTGGAATACGCCCAATCAAACTTGACCTTCAGTTTCATGGGACTCACCGAAACTCGATAACAAAGCTTGGTTTAGAGCGAATTTCGTATGACTTTTCGTATGATGGGTCACCCCTGCGACAAAACCTAATTTCTTACAATTACACTTGGGAAGTTCAGCACATCAGCAACTCCAAGCAAAATCTGTTTGAAAAACGAATGTTGGAAATCGGGCGTTACTTAATACACTGAAGAACTGGTAACTTTTTGCTACAATAGTAACACTTTTATTGATTCAATCTTTCAGTGAACTAACAAGATGCAAAAACCAAGTGAATAGTGAGTTTTGGACAAAATTAGAAAATGCACTGGTAGCTAGTGACTTACCAATTGCGACAAGTATTATATATAGTCAAAGTGATTGACATACAAGTCATGCATTTCTGTTTTGAAGTTGTCGTGTTGTAATTTCGTCTATGATTTTTTTGTAACGATAATCTTGACTTCAAAAAAAATTCGACAATATTTGGAAATCGATTTAACACCTAGGTATATAAGTGGACAGTTTAATTGTAACTATAGGTTGTAACTATGAATTTGACTTTCAATTTATCATCCGTTAAACAGGCGGTTTTCCAAGCTTCTCCTGCGACCTTCACCATTTCACCTTCCTTTAGGTCTGTTGTGGGCAGAGTCACAGACTCTTTGCTGTCGTTTAACAAAACCACCCTGTGAAAAAGAAATAAGCAGGACATACTTTTTAAATATACTTCCGTCTGAACCAATTAACGTCCACAGAAACCTAATAGCAAAGTTCAGCCGGTGGCTTGAGCGGTTGTTCAGGTAAACGCTAATTGAGTTTGCTGTTTATTTAAAGACATTTTAACTGCTGAATTTCCTACCTAATCTTTGCAGTCACTGGGTTTACTGCCAACTGTAGAGTGCAATTCTCCCAGACGCCCCTCCACCGTTGTCTTTCATGGGAGACAAAGCATGGGCTGGCAATGGTTGAGTTGGCGTGAAGGTTGAAGTGTTCCACCTCCCATCTAAATGATTTGGTGTTTCTTTCCTCAAGAGTCATTGTGGGTGTCGTGTTGTACCTCTGTTCAAAGGAAAATAGAAAAACATTTGGCCAATAACGTCTGAGAAATTAATGACGTATTTCTCGTGTTTATCTCACGTTTATCGCTTGGTAAATTATGCCGTTGAACAATAAGAGGGGACTCTCGCTTGTGAAAAACTAACCTTGCGGTACAGAATTCTCCGCAGGCGCTCCACCTCCCCGGCCTGCAGTACTATGTGACTCAATGCCGATGAAATCACGTGACTTTCATGATTCTTCCTTCTGAACACAGCATGGCAGCCACTGACAGTGCACTGTACGGCCTTCTCGCCGCATTGGCCAAGATGGAGAGTAACTTGACATCTGCAAGTATTTTGAAAGGACGAATTAAATTAGGTTCCCAGTCTAGTTTCTGGTTTGAGAAGTCGCCGATGGTGCAATACTTTAGATTCTATGCAAATTTGTTTAAAGTGCAACGTAAAATCTTATGAAATCAACAATTTAAAGAACGTTAACTTTTTTCAATTTTACATTTATGGTCATTTCATTCTTAGCTCATTTTGTTCCAGTTGTAGTGTTCGTGTGATTCTGTACATAGGCGCGCAAGGGGAATTGGGTAATAAAGACACATGGTGACTAAACTCATATATTGTGTATGCCGACATTAGTTCAATCTGTTCCGCAATCTGTTTGCAAATACGACATCTGGCGACGAGGATAAAACCTGAAGTGCAAAGTGCGGAAATATGGCTTCAATAAACGTGGATGGCCTAATATGTGTAAAACCGTTCGATCCGAATGGCGATTCATCGAGTGTTGGCAAACGATGGCAGCGATGGATGAAGAGTTTTTCCCTCTATGCCGACAGCAAAGGCCTCATTGTTGAAGAGGGGAAAGCGGCCAATCAAGTACAGAGAAGAGCTTTGCTTCTTCATTGTGCGGGTGAAGATGTGCAAGAAATTTTCGACACCTTAGCCGACACGGGAACTGCAGCCGAATACACAAAAGCTGTGAAAGCGTTAGACGAGTATTTCATCCCCAAGATAAATTCGACATATCAGAATCATGTGTTTCGCAGCATGGAGCAGCGAGAAGGGGAAACTGTGGCTCAGTTTGTGACCAGGTTACGACAAGTAGTTAAAGATTGTGATTATGGTGACCAAGCAGATAATCAGATACGAGATCAAGTAGTTCAGCGATGCAGATCGCACGATTTACGGCGTAAACTGTTGGAGAAAGGTGAGAATCTGACCCTAGATGTTTTGCTCAAAACTGCAGCATCGTATGAAGCTGTACAAGCTCAGTTGGCTGGTATGAAAAGCGGGAGTCTCAGTGTGAATTCAATTCGTGACTCACGTGGCAGCAAACAGCATTACAAAGGAACGAAATCATCGCGGGAATCTACATGTTACAGATGTGGGAACAATGGACATTTTGCACGGGATCCCGGATGCCCTGCAAAAGGAAAAAAGTGCAAGAAATGCGGTGGTGCTGACCATTTTGCCTCGCAGTGCAAAACGAAAATGTCTAAAGTTAAACGTGATGGAAAACCCGGCGAAAAGAAGAAAGTCAGGTATGTGCATGATGATAATGGAGAAGACGAGTATGCATTTGTTGTCAAGTCAGCCTCACAGCCTGACATGGTAGAAGTTACAGTGGGTGGAATTGTAGTTAACATGATGATTGATTCAGGAGCAAGCACAAATATTATTGACAAGAATCTGTGGTCTGAACTGAAACAGCAAAAAATCAAATGCAGTTCAAAGAAAAGTGACAAGAAGCTTTATGCGTATGGTAGTAAAGACCCATTAAAAGTTCTTGGGACATTTTCAGCACAAACAAAAGTGGCTGAAAACGAAGTACAAGCTGAATTTGTTGTTATTGATGGTGAAGGAGAAGCACTCCTTGGTAGAGAAACTGCCATGCAACTAGGTGTGTTGAAACTGGGTGTTCCTATTTATTCAGTAAAGTCCAAGGATGAAATCATGTCTGTCTACAAAGAAGTATTTGAAGGAGTGGGGAAGTTACGAGATTTTCAAGTGAAGTTGTATGTGGATTCAGAAATACCCCCTGTGGCGCAGCCAGTCAGACGCACTCCATTCAGCCTTCGCGATAAGATAGAGAAGAAAATTGATGAGCTTGTAGCCATGGATATCATTGAACCTGTGGAAGGGCCCACACCCTGGGTTAGCCCAGTTGTGGTTGTCCCAAAACAGAATGATGAAATACGTCTATGTGTGGACATGCGAAGGGCAAATGAGGCTATCATTAGAGAACGGTACCCCATACCAACAGTGGACGAAGTTCTCCAGAATCTTAATCAAAGTACTGTGTTTAGTAAGCTGGATTTAAGGTGGGGTTACCATCAGTTGGAGTTAGACCCTGAGTCGCGCAACATCACAACCTTCACCACACACTGTGGATTATTTCGTTACAAGCGCCTCATGTTTGGCATCTGTTCAGCCCCAGAAGTTTACCAGCATGTAATTCAACAGACACTGCAAGGATGCGAGGGCGTGGCCAACATTTCAGATGACATTATTGTGCACGGTCGCAGCATTGAAGAGCATGATGTGAGATTGGAGAGAGTTCTACAGAGGCTAAAGGAGAAGAATCTTACTCTCAATCCAGATAAATGCAGATTCCACATGTCAGAGATGGTGTTCATGGGAATGGTCCTATCAGACAAAGGAATTGGGCCAACTGCTGACAAAGTGAAGGCAATAGTTGATGCAAGAGAACCTCAGAGCGCCTCAGAAGTGAGAAGCTTCCTGGGATTGGCAAACTACAATGCACGATTTATCCCAGATTTTGCCACTGTAGCAGAGCCACTGCGTAGATTGACCAAGAAAGGTTCCCAATTCGAGTTTGGAGAAGAGCAGAAGAAATCATTCAATGAGCTGAAGAGAAGATTGGGCAGTGCAGAAACCCTCGGGTATTTTGACAAAGATGCCAAGACCATGATAATAACAGACGCCAGTCCAGTAGGTTTGGGTGCGGTCCTCATCCAAGAACAGCAAGGGGCAAAGAGAGTTATCAGCTATGCAAGCAAGAGTCTAAGTGAGGTGGAAAGGCGTTATTCCCAAACTGAAAAAGAGGCGTTAGCAGTTGTCTGGGCGTGCGAGCGTTTCCACGTGTACCTGTATGGCGTCGAATTTGAACTGTACAGTGACCATAAGCCACTTGAAACGATCTACTCCAGTAGATCGAAGCCGTGTGCACGAATAGAGCGTTGGATACTGCGTTTACAGCCTTATAAATTTAAAGTCAAGTACCTGCCTGGAGAGGAGAACATCGCTGATCCCCTATCCCGTTTACTACAAGCAGACAAGCAAGTAAGGCCATCCTTGGCTCACGAAGTCTCTGATGAATTTGTCAGATTTGTAGCTGTGACTGCTACCCCTTGTGCTATGACAACACGAGAAATTGAAGAAGCATCAGCGGAGGATGAAGAGTTCATTGAACTGTCTCACTGCCTAAAGAACGGAACCTGGAATGCTGATCAGTGCAAGCAGTACATACCTGTAAGCAGCGAACTGTGTGTAATTGGCAAGTTGATCCTCCGAGGTACCAGGATTGTGATACCCAGAAAATTGAGGCCTCGAGTCCTAGCACTCGCTCATGAAGGACATCCTGGAATTGTTAGTATGAAGCAGAGGTTGCGGTCAAAAGTATGGTGGCCGAGGATTGACAAAGATGTAGAAAGATTCTGCAAGACGTGCTTTGGCTGTCAACTTGTTAGCAGTCCAGCCCACCCTGAGCCAATCAGGTCGACTCCCTTACCCAGAGGTCCGTGGCAAGACCTGGCCATTGATTTATTAGGTCCTCTTCCATCAGGTGACTCAGTGTTGGTGGTAGTTGACTACTTCAGCAGATATTATGAAATTGATGTCATGCGCTCGACCACATCCGCGAGGATCATTGAGAGTTTGGAAAGAATCTTCACAACTCATGGTTTACCATTGTCTATAACCAGTGACAATGGACCCCAGTTTGTGTCCAGTGACTTTGAGGAGTACTTAGAAGATTGTGGCATAGAGCACAGGAAGACGACACCATTATGGCCTCAAGCAAACGGCGAAGTGGAGAGGCAGAACAGGTCTCTCCTAAAGCGAATGAGAATAGCTCAAGCAGAAGGCAAACATTGGAAGACCGAAATTCGCAAGTACCTGATGGCATACAGATCGACTCCACATACCACCACTGGTGTGAGTCCGGCTGAACTTCTCTTCGGGAGGAAAATACGTACTAAGCTGCCTGAACTCGTAGAGGAGGACAGAGCAACAAAGGTACGAGACAGAGACAGAGAAATGAAAGTGAAAGCCAAGCTGTATGCAGACGGAAGGCGGCATGCTGAATGCTCAGACTTGGTTCCAGGTGACAAAGTTCTTTTGAAACAAGAACGGCAGAACAAGCTATCGACATCATTCGCACCACAGCCATATGATGTTGTGCAGAAAAATGGTAACAGTGTTGTTATTGAATCTCCACAAGGTGTGCAGTTTAAAAGGAATGCCAGTCATGTGAAGAAGTTTGAGGAACCACCAGCTGAGCTAGACAAGGTGACACCTCTGCCGAGTGAAGTTACTGTTTCAGAACCTGCGAAAGAACGTGGGGAAGTTGCGAGTCCTGTTTCACCAAGACCTGCCCCTGCGGATCCTGGCGCAGCATGTGAGAGCACAAAAGGTCCAGTTCTGTCAAGACCAACTCGTTCAAGAAAGTTACCAGAGAGATTTAATGACTTTGTTATGACTTGATTTCAGTGGAACTGTCAGAGTTTGACTTGAGCATAGGTCCTTTAGACCTAAGACTTTCTAAGAAAATGTATAGGTTTAAGAACAGGACAGTTTTCAGAGCATTTTGGATCCTCAAGTGTTTCCTGAGTCCAGTTAGTGTTTAGATTTTGCAAATGTTTCTGTACCAGTTTTGTTCGGGAAAAGGGAGGGATGTAGTGTTCGTGTGATTCTGTACATAGGCGCGCAAGGGAAGTTGGGTAATAAAGACACATGGCGACTAAACTCATATATTGTGTACGCCGACATTAGTTCAATCTGTTCCGCAATCTGTTTGCAAATACGACATCTGGCGACGAGGATAAAACCTGAAGTGCAAAGTGCGGAAATATGGCTTCGATAAACGTGGATGGCCTAATATGTGTAAAACCGTTCGATCCGAATGGCGATTCATCGAGTGTTGGTAAACGATGGCAGCGATGGATGAAGAGTTTTTCCCTCTATGCCGACAGCAAAGGCCTCATTGTTGAAGAGGGGAAAGCGGCCAATCAAGTACAGAGAAGAGCTTTGCTTCTTCATTGTGCGGGTGAAGATGTGCAAGAAATTTTCGACACCTTAGCCGACACGGGAACTGCAGCCGAATACACAAAAGCTGTGAAAGCGTTAGACGAGTATTTCATCCCCAAGATAAATTCGACATATCAGAATCATGTGTTTCGCAGCATGGAGCAGCGAGAAGGGGAAACTGTGGCTCAGTTTGTGACCAGGTTACGACAAGTAGTTAAAGATTGTGATTATGGTGACCAAGCAGATAATCAGATACGAGATCAAGTAGTTCAGCGATGCAGATCGCACGATTTACGGCGTAAACTGTTGGAGAAAGGTGAGAATCTGACCCTAGATGTTTTGCTCAAAACTGCAGCATCGTATGAAGCTGTACAAGCTCAGTTGGCTGGTATGAAAAGCGGGAGTCTCAGTGTGAATTCAATTCGTGACTCACGTGGCAGCAAACAGCATTACAAAGGAACGAAATCATCGCGGGAATCTACATGTTACAGATGTGGGAACAATGGACATTTTGCACGGGATCCCGGATGCCCTGCAAAAGGAAAAAAGTGCAAGAAATGCGGTGGTGCTGACCATTTTGCCTCGCAGTGCAAAACGAAAATGTCTAAAGTTAAACGTGATGGAAAACCCGGCGAAAAGAAGAAAGTCAGGTATGTGCATGATGATAATGGAGAAGACGAGTATGCATTTGTTGTCAAGTCAGCCTCACAGCCTGACATGGTAGAAGTTACAGTGGGTGGAATTGTAGTTAACATGATGATTGATTCAGGAGCAAGCACAAATATTATTGACAAGAATCTGTGGTCTGAACTGAAACAGCAAAAAATCAAATGCAGTTCAAAGAAAAGTGACAAGAAGCTTTATGCGTATGGTAGTAAAGACCCATTAAAAGTTCTTGGGACATTTTCAGCACAAACAAAAGTGGCTGAAAACGAAGTACAAGCTGAATTTGTTGTTATTGATGGTGAAGGAGAAGCACTCCTTGGTAGAGAAACTGCCATGCAACTAGGTGTGTTGAAACTGGGTGTTCCTATTTATTCAGTAAAGTCCAGGGATGAAATCATGTCTGTCTACAAAGAAGTATTTGAAGGAGTAGGGAAGTTACGAGATTTTCAAGTGAAGTTGTATGTGGATTCAGAAATACCCCCTGTGGCGCAGCCAGTCAGACGCACTCCATTCAGCCTTCGTGATAAGATAGAGAAGAAAATTGATGAGCTTGTAGCCATGGATATCATTGAACCTGTGGAAGGGCCCACACCCTGGGTTAGCCCAGTTGTGGTTGTCCCAAAACAGAATGATGAAATACGTCTATGTGTGGACATGCGAAGGGCAAATGAGGCTATCATTAGAGAACGGTACCCCATACCAACAGTGGACGAAGTTCTCCAGAATCTTAATCAAAGTACTGTGTTTAGTAAGCTGGATTTAAGGTGGGGTTACCATCAGTTGGAGTTAGACCCTGAGTCGCGCAACATCACAACCTTCACCACACACTGTGGATTATTTCGTTACAAGCGCCTCATGTTTGGCATCTGTTCAGCCCCAGAAGTTTACCAGCATGTAATTCAACAGACACTGCAAGGATGCGAGGGCGTGGCCAACATTTCAGATGACATTATTGTGCACGGTCGCAGCATTGAAGAGCATGATGTGAGATTGGAGAGAGTTCTACAGAGGCTAAAGGAGAAGAATCTTACTCTCAATCCAGATAAATGCAGATTCCACATGTCAGAGATGGTGTTCATGGGAATGGTCCTATCAGACAAAGGAATTGGGCCAACTGCTGACAAAGTAAAGGCAATAGTTGATGCAAGAGAACCTCAGAGCGCCTCAGAAGTGAGAAGCTTCCTGGGATTGGCAAACTACAATGCACGATTTATCCCAGATTTTGCCACTGTAGCAGAGCCACTGCGTAGATTGACCAAGAAAGGTTCCCAATTCGAGTTTGGAGAAGAGCAGAAGAAATCATTCAATGAGCTGAAGAGAAGATTGGGCAGTGCAGAAACCCTCGGGTATTTTGACAAAGATGCCAAGACCATGATAATAACAGACGCCAGTCCAGTAGGTTTGGGTGCGGTCCTCATCCAAGAACAGCAAGGGGCAAAGAGAGTTATCAGCTATGCAAGCAAGAGTCTAAGTGAGGTGGAAAGGCGTTATTCCCAAACTGAAAAAGAGGCGTTAGCAGTTGTCTGGGCGTGCGAGCGTTTCCACGTGTACCTGTATGGCGTCGAATTTGAACTGTACAGTGACCATAAGCCACTTGAAACGATCTACTCCAGTAGATCGAAGCCGTGTGCACGAATAGAGCGTTGGATACTGCGTTTACAGCCTTATAAATTTAAAGTCAAGTACCTGCCTGGAGAGGAGAACATCGCTGATCCCCTATCCCGTTTACTACAAGCAGACAAGCAAGTAAGGCCATCCTTGGCTCACGAAGTCTCTGATGAATTTGTCAGATTTGTAGCTGTGACTGCTACCCCTTGTGCTATGACAACACGAGAAATTGAAGAAGCATCAGCGGAGGATGAAGAGTTCATTGAACTGTCTCACTGCCTAAAGAACGGAACCTGGAATGCTGATCAGTGCAAGCAGTACATACCTGTAAGCAGCGAACTGTGTGTAATTGGCAAGTTGATCCTCCGAGGTACCAGGATTGTGATACCCAGAAAATTGAGGCCTCGAGTCCTAGCACTCGCTCATGAAGGACATCCTGGAATTGTTAGTATGAAGCAGAGGTTGCGGTCAAAAGTATGGTGGCCGAGGATTGACAAAGATGTAGAAAGATTCTGCAAGACGTGCTTTGGCTGTCAACTTGTTAGCAGTCCAGCCCACCCTGAGCCAATCAGGTCGACTCCCTTACCCAGAGGTCCGTGGCAAGACCTGGCCATTGATTTATTAGGTCCTCTTCCATCAGGTGACTCAGTGTTGGTGGTAGTTGACTACTTCAGCAGATATTATGAAATTGATGTCATGCGCTCGACCACATCCGCGAGGATCATTGAGAGTTTGGAAAGAATCTTCACAACTCATGGTTTACCATTGTCTATAACCAGTGACAATGGACCCCAGTTTGTGTCCAGTGACTTTGAGGAGTACTTAGAAGATTGTGGCATAGAGCACAGGAAGACGACACCATTATGGCCTCAAGCAAACGGCGAAGTGGAGAGGCAGAACAGGTCTCTCCTAAAGCGAATGAGAATAGCTCAAGCAGAAGGCAAACATTGGAAGACCGAAATTCGCAAGTACCTGATGGCATACAGATCGACTCCACATACCACCACTGGTGTGAGTCCGGCTGAACTTCTCTTCGGGAGGAAAATACGTACTAAGCTGCCTGAACTCGTAGAGGAGGACAGAGCAACAAAGGTACGAGACAGAGACAGAGAAATGAAAGTGAAAGCCAAGCTGTATGCAGACGGAAGGCGGCATGCCGAATGCTCAGACTTGGTCCCAGGTGACAAAGTTCTTTTGAAACAAGAACGGCAGAACAAGCTATCGACATCATTCGCACCACAGCCATATGATGTTGTGCAGAAAAATGGTAACAGTGTTGTTATTGAATCTCCACAAGGTGTGCAGTTTAAAAGGAATGCCAGTCATGTGAAGAAGTTTGAGGAACCACCAGCTGAGCTAGACAAGGTGACACCTCTGCCGAGTGAAGTTACTGTTTCAGAACCTGCGAAAGAACGTGGGGAAGTTGCGAGTCCTGTTTCACCAAGACCTGCCCCTGCGGATCCTGGCGCAGCATGTGAGAGCACAAAAGGTCCAGTTCTGTCAAGACCAACTCGTTCAAGAAAGTTACCAGAGAGATTTAATGACTTTGTTATGACTTGATTTCAGTGGAACTGTCAGAGTTTGACTTGAGCATAGGTCCTTTAGACCTAAGACTTTCTAAGAAAATGTATAGGTTTAAGAACAAGACAGTTTTCAGAGCATTTTGGATCCTCAAGTGTTTCCTGAGTCCAGTTAGTGTTTAGATTTTGCAAATGTTTCTGTACCAGTTTTGTTCGGGAAAAGGGAGGGATGTAGTGTTCATGTGATTCTGTACATACGCGTGCAAGGGGAATTGGGTAATAAAGACACATGGCGACTAAACTCATATATTGTGTATGCCGACATTAGTTCAATCTGTTCCGCAATCTGTTTGCAAATACGACACCAGTCATTTGCTTAACACACCGTAGCAGTCAATTTCGTTATCTGCTTCTCTTTTCTGTGAGAAAACGAGAAATGGAACAAAGCCACTTGACAAAAAACAACAACAAAAAAAGGACAATAAATTACTTTGATAATATCTCTCCCCAGCCGATGGGACAAGAAATTGTCTTGTAAGGACATAACTCGGTTTGGTGGTGGGTCAACATGTCTCTTGACGCTGACATTCCACAGTCTGTACAAGAAATCAGTTCCTTGTCGCAGATCAGGATATGGGAAGCCATCTCTTCCCTGGTAAGCACATGCTGGCAACCTCCATTCAGACACTCGACTTTCTTCTTTGGACATTGTTTGGAGTGGTCCTCTGCATCTCCGAAAGTGCCTGCCCACGCGCAACCGCCATTGGTGCATGCAACGTCCAGGTTACTGGTCAGGCTGTTCAGCGCGATATTTACATTTAATGCTGCATCACTCGCGAACTCAGTTCTGCACAGTGGGCATGACGGTTGTTCCATTGTTGCCACCAACTTGGCCAAGCATTCCTGACAACGCGAAAGCCCGCAAGATAGGGTTACTGGTCTGAGCATTGTTAAATAGCTGCAGATGTAAAGTATAATGAAACTGCTGAGTACGTAAACAAAGAAAATTACTTTGGGTGCTTTTGATTGGGAAATCCGGATTTAGATCCAATCAATCACAAAATCCGGAAACGGGTTTCGCGACGGATTTTGTTAATGGAAATCCAGGTCTGGGAAGGATTTCAATTAATGAAATCTGCAGCGAAATCCGTTTTCGGCATTTGTGTTTGACTGAAAATCCAAAAGATCCGGATTTTACGATCTAAATCCAGATTTCCCAATCGAAAGCACCCTTTGTTTATTGCAAATATAACATGCCTGAACCTCGCTTAAATGAAGCACTCTTACCAGATGCTGCAATCCAGACTTTTATCAGCCATTACAATAAACTTGAAATGTGACATGGTAAACTCGGGTTTTAAGGGAAGCCCAAAAAACGTTCTTGACTGACAACAGGGAAAGATAGCTCTGTACTGGTATTAATCTCCGGTACAGGAAAACTGTGAGAGCTGATCAGGAACACTGCATTCTCAATCTCTGCTAAATAATTGATTTATTGATAAAGTGCGATATAAGCCCTCATAGATAAGGTCTGATGTCATAAACTTGAAATGAAAAAACAAAACAAAACAAAACAGGCAATTAATTTTTGTTTCCGTCATCATAAATAGATACCTTTTCAAAAGGAATGACCATTACTATAAAAAAAAATTGATTATTTTAATCGTTTCTCAGACCGGCCGTCATCAAACTAAAGCGTTGATAACAGAAGTTCCTACAAAAATACGGCGCATGGTAGACTCATGGTATTCGATTTAAATTAGTAAAATTGTCAAGTTCTAACATTTCCGTTCACACTCCTCGGGTTACACAATGGGTAGTCATTGTGACACCGCCCTTTTGTCATTGCAAAAGTATCGTTTTAATTACTTACGTTACACTATGATTGGCCCATTTGGACGTTTTTGTCGTATCGTATTCGCGTCCCATCAAAGGTTGCCACACCACGCTCCCAACAGGTCAACCATGGAATCGCAAACAGAAGACCAAACGAACGTCCAGTACAGTAAGCGAGCCTTCATGAGGACACTTATTTATCTGGATTGGTCTTTATCCAAAGCACCATCTGGGGAAAAAATGGAATCTCTGAAGGCATGCGGGAGGATTGCCGATAGCTCATTTACGAGAAACCACTCCGATGCGGCCATGGGGAGATTGCTGCTTGCCAACAATAGATCTTCAAAGGTTAGCTTTACAGGGTTTATTTGAATATTGATGCACTTTGCTTGTCAACGTACTATTCAGTCGATATCACATGCAAACAGTTACAAAATTAGAAATTAGATTATTCTCTGAAGTGTTTTGCACGTGATTTACTGGAATACTAGACCACGTGAGAAGGCTGGTTTTGGAGGGGCAGGTGGGTGGTTGGTGGAAGTGCGGTGGTTTAGTGCGAGCTCTCATTATCATGGCCAGAGAAATTCCGCTTTCACCCGATGTCATCTAACGCTACAAATGGGGCTGGATGTGATCATTGTTGTTATGGCCGACGATAGGATGGATAACTTGACATTTTTATTTGCCTTTGTAACCAAGTGTTTTCCTGGATTAGTGGAGAACACTCTTTATAGGCATACCCATGCTCTCTTCCGATTAGAGCAGTCAGTTTAATTTGTTTTGTGATGTTTTAGAAATGCCCTGCAGGACAAAATTTAATCTCTTTATAGTTCTAGTGAAAGAAATGAGAGGAAATAAAAAGGAAAAAGATCAACTTATGCATCAATTTCATTTCATTTTTTACAGTTTGACTTTCATCAAGTCTTACAAGAGGCCACACTATGGCCACTGTTAAGAAAGGCCTGATGAGTGGCGAAGAGATTGTGAGGCATTATTCGTCAACTCACAAAAAAAAATTATTTCCATTACCAGCAAGCAGGTATGACGTATTATTTGGAAATATCAGGGTTTGCACCAAGAGATCCATGCCTAAGAACCAATAGTGGTCTTGTTGTTGTGTTTTGTATTTGAATATCTGGCATCAATTACAACTTGCCTATTATCAGTTGTAGGTGGTATGATTGTCTCTGATAATCAGCCAAGTATTTGTGTTGAAGTCCAATCTTTTGTTTAAAAATATATTTACCTTAGTTTCAACTGGTAATGATATTATGGAAAACCCCACTCCACTCAATTCACGGACCAAGGTGATCTGATGCAAAATCATGCCCCAGAAGGTGGGGCATTAGTAAGTGTTTCCTTCAACTGAACTGTGGGGGTGGAGCATAGATGTGGCTTTCTGGAAATATAATAGATAGTTTTCATTTTCATGCCACCAAAAAAAAAAAATTCTTAACCATTCAATGAAAAAAGCCACGGAAATGAAATGTTATAAAAAACAATGCAAGTATGTAAACAAAGTCTCAAATCTGTATGTCACACCATTTTTTCAGTTATTATGCCGAAACATTTCACACAACAGCTGGGGTTATATATACCTATATCCCACTTATAGGATCACCTATTACATGTAAATGGAAAAAGTACAGTCAGGCCACGTCTTCACGACAATGACGTCTTCACAATGACAACAGTTTGGTATCAGTATACCTGTTTCTCTAGATTTTCATACTCATCTTAAGGCAAATCCAATGTTGAATGGATCGTATTTTTTCAGACGCTGCTGCAGTTAGGGATCCTGCAGCTGGTAACGAGGAAGAAACCATTGATGTTGGTAGGTCATGCACAATTCTTAATGACAATAATATAAATAAATAAATATAAATAATTGTTTATTGACTCATATGGCAGTCAGGAGACTGAATTACATGAGCAGTCAGCAGGTACAATTATAATCATTGGAATTTATAAGTAACAAAATTGTTCAGGCGAGACGTATTAGCTAAAGCCTTGTCATATCTTATCTGTCCTGAACAAAGTGTGTACCCGTGGGAGACTTCTGTTGTAGTTGGCAGTACATTAGAAAGAAATCCAGGGGTTTTAATGTTCTGAATAAACCTCTTGCATATGTGGTCCCTGTGTGCAGCAAGGGTTGTAACTCCTGCGCTTCTTAGAGCCTCATCACAGGGTACACCTGGGAAGATGACAGCTATTGCCCTTTTCTGGATCGACTCGATCACGTCCTCTAGGTACAATGGGATATTTGCCCATGCTGGTACAGTGTATTCAATGATGCTTCGTATAAGGCATAAATAATAAACATACACTATACAATCAGCGTGATTTGCTGATATCAATTTTGTCAACCATTTCATTACTCTCTAGATGAGGATGGTATCATAATATCTGACCCAAGCCCAGCTGGCAGGAATCATGATAAAGGTACATCTAAATATTATTTTTATAAATAAATTATTAGTAGTAAACCTCACTTGAAATTACCCACCTTCTTTTAATCTCAATGACAAACATCCAATCCATGTGGATAGGTGTTAGTTGATATTTGTCATGTTGTAAATGACAAGTCATTGTGTTGACAGATCATGTTAAAGTCCTGACAGTGGAGCCAGAAGTGGGTACTTGGGTTAAGCTTGGCATAAATAAATATTTTTCTATTCCTCTTAAATAATTATATGTCGCAAGTAACTTTTAATTGAAGTCAATTTTAATTTTGCTATTAATTTTTTTTAATCAACTAGGTACTGTTATCTCTGTAACCACGTATTTTTTCCTGATGTTAGTTGGTTTTATAGGATTAATGGTTAGGCCTAAGTACTGATTAGAAATGGTTAGAATTTGAGTCAGGAATATGGATACACATACTACCAGCACACATACACCTGTACCGTAACTGTCCACATAGTGTGCACACCACCTAACTGCTCATCTGGCATTCAAAAATTGCATACAAAAATTTGCATGGAAAAATTACCTGGTTACTAATTTAAGAAATATACTTGTACCTTACCCTACTTAAAAAGCTAGGACATATACATAGCTACATGTAACTTAACCAGGCAGGTACACAAGTTGGACTGCTCACCTAGGATGGACGTAAAGAAAAGGACAAGGCTTCTAGAGATCACCGTAGCCCTGATCTTTAAGCTAACCCTTGTGCAATGGGGGTAAACTTGCAATAATTTTGAATTCCAAAACTGTTTTTTGATTGTTCTGAGATGAGTGATCCGAGTTGATCCAGTTCGTTTTAAATCAAAATCCTCACAACGTATACAGAAGTCCTATCCATTTAGCCGTAACTCTTATTGCATTTAATCAAATTTGCATGCTTAATTTTAAAGTACTCCTCAGTGTTTGTGTGGTGTTAGAATTGTTGACATTGAGAAGGTCTGAGAATGGCTCAATGGGTTAACTGCAAATACAAAGTGTGGACAAATTTCTGACCTATTAATTTTGTCCCCTTTTATTTAATTTCAAGTTGGAGATGCTGTAGAGGACCTTTCTACCTTTGGATTTCCTGGAAGTGGGTATTATTTTCAGTTTGACCTAAATTATAAATAAACACATGTCCTTGCAATAGCAATTGGCAATGTCATGTTTTGGAATGCATGGTGATTTTTTTCCCTTAGAAGGAAAAAAGAAGGAAGGGTGGGGACGCACGGAAGAGGTGGCCTTCTTGGATGAAAAGGTGTCAAATATCACAAGAGGGAAAATCAAGTTTCCACCCTTTATGACCCATACCCTGAGTGAGGTACAGGAAAGCTTGCTTTGTTTTAAGTACTTATTAAACTGTCTTTTCTTGACTGGACGTTAGAGTCTCATAATTCCATGGTCAGACAATTTAGAACAAGCATTCATTCAGCTGAAGGTCATGCAGATTTGGAAACCAGTGATACCTGTATTTGGATGGTCTGGTAGTTTGGAGAGTGTTCCATGCATTATTGATTCATGGGTAGTATTAATAAGTGTAAGGGAGTGGTGATCAATATTAAATCTCCATGAGGAACAGTTGGATAACAGAATTGTGAGATAGAAAATATTTCAAATATTTACATGCACCAAGTAATATGCCAACAAACAAGGAACCACCCTTTATAAGTTGTTGTACATGTAACAAGTATGATGATTACTCATTAATTTGGTCTGTAAGAGCTTTTAATGTTAAGATTGTTTAACATTGCAAAGTACACCTGTAGCTGTGTGGTGGAACTCATTATATATCTTTAAATTAAAATTTTGTTATCTACACATATACTGTCTGATCAGAAATAAATGTTTCACATTATTTTTGCTAGTTAATAAAAAATACTTGATATGTACACTGTACACTTTCTTGACCAGATGTTGTGGTAAGCAAGAGAGGAAATCGCAGTGTGCCTCCTTATATTCTGTTCAGTCAAAACAGTTCAGATGACTTTGTAGATCTCTGTGTAATCTCATATATCGAAGCCAAGAACGTGTTTGAATATCGAGAGTAACTAGACATATTAATTGAATTAATAGAACTGTAAAATGGTTGTTCTTAAAGAAATAAAACCGTAAAATTCGCGGAAATCCGAAATATATTTCGATCTACGATCCTCGTCAGTCGTCCGCCATTTTAAAAATAAAAATACAAATATACTTATATCGTTCATGTAAGAGACATTGGAATGGTCCACACTTTCTCAGACTTCATGTACCTCATCAGGAGACTTCTCATCTTGGTAGAACAACGCATCCATGCGTGACTACAGCACGTGGAATCTGGAAATAGTTCCATTCGTTTTTAGAGTTCATCAATGAGTCTTCATCTACATTGTTAATCTTGACACCCTCAGATATTTGTCTAAGCATTGCGTCGTTAGAGTAGACACCGGTTACATTCATTTGAAACTGCTGTATCTCACTACTGTGTTTCTCTCTACAATGTTTCCACAAGGGTGATCGTTCCTCCTTATTGCCGAGCGATTTTGAGTGTTCTTTCCCTCTGGTATATGCACTCCTCGATGTTTCTCCAACGTAAACATTGTTACACCTGGTACATTTAATTTCATAGGCCACACTTTCTCTATTGCACGGTCCTTTCCCATCTGTCCTACACACTGCGCAGTCTTCTCGCTCACATTGTTGTGGTTTAAATGGATCAGACTTCTGGAGCAATCTCTTAATTGCAATACCCGCCTTCTCTACCACTTTGATTTTAAATCCTTGCTGTTTTATCTCCTTTTGGTATTTCTTCTGTAACTGTGAATTCGGTGTAGCTGGTACGAATATTACTGCCTCATTTCCGCCTCGTTTGTACCAACTGCATTTCTTCCCAATCTTTTCCTGTTCCCGTTCTTCTTTTCTCCACTCTTTGGGCCGTTGTAACGGTCTTTCTCCTTCTTGATCAGTTTTCTTTCTCTCTCTATATGCTTTGAGGGCCGACTCGACAACCTCATATCTGAATTTCTTGCTATACTCTGAGTACTGCATTCTCAGAACCATTTCATTAACACTTTCTACTACTCGTTCCCATGGTAACATCCTGCTACGGTTAAGTAAGACCCTGAGCACTTCTCGGTTTAGTACTGTTCTCTTGTTACTCCAGTTTAGGGCAGACCTAGCATTTAAGACTGCTTTTGAAGCCATGCTTTTGGAATAGAACTCGTACATGATCACTGAGGTTTTCTCACCTCGTTTCTGTTTCTTCCTCTTTTGTTTCTATCCACACCTTTAAGTCGAGGATAGGCAGCTTTCTATCTTGATGTTTAGATGGGTAATCCACTTCAAGTTGTATTGATGGGTGGATATCGTTCCCTATTTGTTTTACCAATGTCATTGTCCTTTCGTCGTTACTGACTCCTTCATCCTCAGCGACAGATCCTTCATCCACGTAGGTTGTACCATCCTTGTACCTCATTCCAACCGGTGTTGCTTTTATAGCCATGTTGATATCATCCACATACCGTTTGTTCATTTTCACAGGGATGGACATCTCATCCAACCTCCTGGCGAATTCTTTATCCCACCAAATCACGAAGATCTGGGCCAATACCCTTATTAACTTCAAGCCAATCGGTCCACCTTTTGTCTGCTTCCTTAGTTCGTTATTAAACGTGAAAACATGATTTTTCATAATCACTGCCAACACCACTCTCAATGCCTCTCTCAGCATTACACGTCTAGTATGTCCATCCGGCTGTCTGATTGGTAAGTTCCATGGTTTGAACCGTTTCTTCTTCTGCTCTTCACTCCCACTTGCAGTAACTGTAGGTTGTCTTCCCCTATTTGTCTTTCACGTTGGACATACATTTGCTATGCCCATCTTTGCTAGCATCTCAGGTGATGTCGTCAATGCAAGGTACAAGCCCAACTCCAGATCATCGATACCCTGAACACTGATGTTACTCTCAAAGAAAACCTCACACACCTTATCAATCATGAGATCCATATCAAGGCTTGGATATAAGGCAACCACGTCGGTAGAACCCATAATCAAGCTGTCGCTTTCCTGGTTCTGGTTTACTTTGTTCATTTCAGCTATCATGTCTTCTGTACTCATACATATGGCGCTGTTTTCTCTTGACTTCCATACTTCTGTGAGTATAACGCTCACCATGTGGGTGGGAAAGTTTGCAGTTGTAGCCTACTACCGCTCCACACACAGGTCTAACAGGGGGTCCATTGCACTCATCACTGTACTCTTTATGATCTTTACGTATCTTCACCCTCGTGGAAACATTGTAGAGAGAAACACAGTAGTGAGATACAGCAGTTTCAAATGAATGTAACCGGTGTCTACTCTAACGACGCAATGCTTAGACAAATATCTGAGGGTGTCAAGATTAACAATGTAGATGAAGACTCATTGACGAACTCTAAAAACGAATGGAACTATTTCCAGATTCCGCATGCTGTAGTCACCCATGGACACATTCTTCTACCGAGTAATAATATACTGTGTATATTATATCCTTTTTTTTTCAGGATTCTAAATAACCAGCTCAATGGGTTGGGGAGGAAAGTTTTCATTTGGGTGGCTGATAGCCTTTCTGACGAAGGATCTAAAGGCAAGTAAACATGACAGTTTACATTGAGAGTTAATGTTTTTTTATTCCTGCCATTTCAGAACAACAGGCAGTCATGAAATCTTTTTCTTCCAGCTGTTCTTCTTTCATTCCCCAGAAATCTGATATACCCAAGGTCTATGAACAGAGCTACACATATAAACATGAACATGTGTCTACATGTACAGTGTATGAACATGTAACTCATTGCTTGAATGCTTTTCCAGCCCTAATTAACTTTTTATTCTAACAGTACTGGATGCAAAGTTGTCACCAGCAGTATCATGCTTGTCTACCATAATCAGCAGTGTTTAAAATAATTCCTATTATCTTGTTGTCTCACAGTTCAAGCCAAGTATGGAGTAGGGGACCAAACCACACTGCTGGTTGTGGTGCCCTCACACATTCCACAGTGCATGGATATTTTTAATGGTAAGAAAAAGTAGAACCTATAGCTGCAAGGTGAACATTATAAACTCTTAAGGAAAACCCACCGATGAAATGTAAAAAGAACACAGTGATAAATCCTTTTTCAACATATTTTATTCCTATTAGCCCTCCGCTTTGTGTTGCTAAATTTCAAACCACATTCTTTCTCTGAAAAAAAAAATTGTGGCGAGAAAGGCATTTGAAGCAGCCACTGGTGGACACAAAATTGTGTCCTGAAGATCATGCTTCTGAGGAATATTAATTTTTTATCCATTGCCAATTCAGGATGTTTGCATGTCCCATTATTATTGTTCCATTTGAATTTTTTTTTCGGGGGGGGGGGATTAAGTCGATTGAAAGTAGTTCATCTAACAAAATTCAGTTCAAAGAAAGTTGCATGTCAATTTTTATTTGTAGGGAACCACCTTCAGTATTATTTTTTCTTCTCTCACAGAAACTAAGCTAGATGCAAAAAAAGTCGAAGAAGCACTGACCAATGCACAACAGATGGTCTTAAACCTTGAAAATGAAAGGTACTAAAATCTCATTTTTGATATGGTATTACCAGTTCATGCCCATCGAGAGGAGGTTCTAAACAAGGGGAGAGGATAACGTTCAAACTAATTCACCCCGCAATGGCCAATATAACTATTGAAGTGAGGATGTGATATGATTTTATTTCAATACCTGTCTGGTAATAAAATTGAACCATGATTATTTTGACATATACTTTGTCAGGTCAGTGCGTTATGAAATGACTCTTTTTGTTTTATGTATTCTGAGTGGTCACTACACCATTCCCTCCGGGCAACTGCTTAACACTGCTTCAAGTATATAATTACAGGAGATTACCAGAAATGTACTTCTGGCCATGTGAAATTAAATTTTGTGCACAATCCACTTAATTATTTCAGTAAACTCAGCTGACTATTTATTTCCTAGAATGGATTTGCAAAGAGCCAAGTTGAGTCAAGAAAAGGTAGTGAACAAAAAATTATTACTTTTGAATTAACAATTCATTGTGCCTTAATTTAAATGTTACGTCTTCATGTTTAGGCTAGAACATATGAAAGACTTAAAACATTAATGCAATATATAGTGACTGTATGCACCAAACACAAGTTGTAGCTTAAATGCACTAGTACACAATGAAGTGAATGGATTGTCTTTGTTGTTTCTCTTCAGTCTAGGAAAGAGTTTGATGCCAGTGTTGCCTCAATTACAAAAACCTGTTGTGGGAAAGGTGATGTGAAGGTGAGTTGAAACTCCAAGAAAACCTACCTTGCATGTTTGTTATCTGTTTACCAATGCCAAATAATCATCTGTTTCAGGGAAGTTCACTAAATAATTTATCAGAACCACAATAGATCTGATATACTTGAAGATAGGGATGTGTAGATTTGCACTTAGCAGGAGATAAACTTAGATAAGGAAGATAATTATGATGATGGTGATGATGAAGATACAAAGGTATGCACAGCAAATATCCAGAAATAACAAGTTTGACCTGGAATATCAGGGGTTTCAATTAAAGCCGGTCTGGTCTGGTCTGGTCTGGGCTGGTCTGGTCTGGTCTAGTCTGGGCTGGTCTGGGCTGGACTGGGCTGGACTGGGCTGGGCTGGGCTGG
>BLFK01000149.1:132676-142676 GCA_014634185.1 Astreopora myriophthalma | reverse complement strand
CGAC
Organism: Astreopora myriophthalma; assembly: GCA_014634185.1. Taxonomy (NCBI): domain Eukaryota; kingdom Metazoa; phylum Cnidaria; class Anthozoa; order Scleractinia; family Acroporidae; genus Astreopora; species Astreopora myriophthalma. The sequence goes on along the minus strand of BLFK01000149.1, from coordinate 142,672 downwards.
ATTTCATCGTCATGGGTAATTGCTTCATCATATGTACATGACTAATAAGTTTACATTTTTCTATGCATAAAGCAAAGAAAATTTCTCATAAGTTCTCTTCCAAATCTATTATTCGTTTCACGCAGGGTTGTAGATTTCAAAGATAGGCCCGGGTCGCATAAAAGTCCTGATAAATTTTCTACTTTTCTTTAGTGCAAAAAAATTTGCAACCGCAGCTGGAAATCTAAAATTTTATCAAGAATAGTCATGGTCGCATTACATGTGGCATCTTTCACCTAAAGATCAATATTTCCTGCGTCACTTTCCCACATACCAGTGCACTTTAAATGTAAACATGAATCGAAATCAAGCCTTCTGTGTCGCTTTAGCAATATTTCTGCTTCAGAGTATCAGCATTCAACAGCAACAAATGGTTGCATTTTTCATCTTGTATATGAGATGGACAAATAGTTATCAGGTAATGCTAAATATCGCTATGATACGGCGAAGGAATCGGCAATTACGGGGACAATGACAACACATAGCGCCCTGTGCATGGAGCATTCCCCGCCCAGCCAAATCCTGGTTTGAGATACACTATAACGACCCCACTGTGCCACAAGAATACTTTCAGCTGCAGTTACGAGTCTACAAGAACACTTTTGATCTCATCCGTAATGTTCTCAACACGAGGATTGTAAGAGAAAACTCTAAATTCCGAGATTGTTTACCACCCGAGAAAGTGCTGGCCTTGGGACTCTATAGGTTAGCTCACAGCAATTCTTATTCAACTACAACCGTCATCGAGGCAGTACAAGACGTTGTTAATGGCCTGAATGAGATAAGAGATGATCACATTAAATTTCCTGAAACTCTGGCAGAAGTGACTGCATCAATTGAAACACTCGCAGACTCGACCGACCTACCAAACGTTGTTGGAGCTGTCGATGGTTCACATGTTAGGATAAAAGCACCCATTGACAGTGCACCAGACTACTTTAGTCGTTATCAACAGCACTATTTCATTATTCAAGCTGTTGTCGATGGTAAAAAGCATTTCCTTGATTTTGCTTGTGGATTCCCGGGTAGCATGCACGATGATCGCGTATTAAGACAAAGTCGAATCTTTGCAAGAGCAGAACGGGGAGAAATCCTAACCTTACTAACAGAAAACGTTTCTGGCCGACAAATAGGACCATATCTTGTTGGTGATAGTGTCTATCTGCTTAGCCCATGGCTCATGAAACCTTTTCCTGAAGGTACACGAGATCGAGATGAAATAAAATTTAACAAACAATAAAAAAATATTATCCTCTGCACGAGTTAAGGTCGAGTGTGGTTTTGGTGTACTCAAAAATTGTTGGAGAATTCTTATGAAACGGTTAGATAGTTCTGTGGAGTTTGCGACTCAATGCGCTGTGGCTTGTGCAGTTTTGCACAATATATGTTTAGGGAATGGTGATGACTGGGATGAAGGAGAAGATAATGGTGGGGATCCGGGCCCTCCGAATGTAGCAGCAGATGTATTGCGCAATGGGGACGACATCCGTGACCTGCTTAAAGATGCATTGTAAACTTATTTTCATTTTCATCTTTCTATATTCGTGTTAATTTGGTAAATTTAAAATTTGTGTAATTCTTACATTAGCAATACGTATCACAATTTATTCCTTGATCTAGCTGTAAACCTAGGAAGTCACTGTCACAACAGAACCAATATCGGTAAACTGTTCATCTGAAAGCAAAGCAGCTTCATTTATCAACATTGTCATACATTGAAATATCGTTTATAGCAGTCAATACTGACTGGAAGGATTACATAGAAAGTGTGAATTATATAATTTTACGAGTTTTCACTTATTAAATTGTAACAAAACAGTTCAAACATTTATCGTAAAATGAGATGCAATGTCACGGCTTTGCTGAAATGTCTTACTAAAGGTTTCCGTAAACTCTCTCATTTCCTTCCTGTTCTTGGAGGCCTGACATGGACTATTTTAGCATGTTTCTTTCCTCCTCGTCTTGCTCGTCCACCTGCGCTCTTTCTTTTCCTTTTCCTGTCTGATCTATTTTCACCACTAGTACATGGATCTGTTTCTTCCCAGTTATCCTGTCCCTTGTAGCTGTCAGAGGCACTAGCTCCAGCTTCGACCACGTGGCGAAGGGTCACTACATCTCGACATCCCAGAATGGCGTCGATTTCGTCGTAAAATGGAGTTTGCCGTCTGTGTCCCCCGGACTGTTTAAGATTCCAATCTTTGGCTCCTTTATACTTATCAATTAGATATTATATTTTCGTCTTGCATTTATTCACAGGTCGATTAGTGCCAAATGTGTTGTTAAGTTCCTGCGCAATTTCATCCCAAACTTTTCTCGCGTCTTTGCTTTCAAGTCGGTCAAACCTCTCAGCCCACAACCGAACAAGCACTTGTTGCTCTCCGTGGGTCCATTTATCATATGCTTTTGGTTTTCTTTTCTCCCCATTGTCTTCTTCCACAGAGCTTAAACTTGATGTTCCTGGGCTAGGAGTACCAGTACTTGGAAGACTTGGTTGTGTACTGCTAGCACCTTCGGGCTGTTGGCTATTTTGGGGGATGGCCAGCGATGTGCTCCCATTAAACACAAAGGATAGCGGCCTTTGCTGTTGCTGCATGTCGTAAAATGGGAAATGAGAATCGTAAAAACGAGGATCGTAAAACCCACTCATGTCTTTTGGTATATGGATTCACGGCTTGCGTTACCATGCGATTGCAAATCAGGAGATTTTTTTATTGCTGTGATCGACAAGTGATGACATTTCGGGTCGCGGTTTCCTTTGTTTAAGCGAAATTTTGAAAAATCTACCAGCTCCACCCATACTCTACGGCGTCTTTGATCTTTTCAGAAATTTGAAAATTTCTGCTATCACGGAAATGTCGAAGTCGCACATGAACATGTCGCGTGTTGACAGATTTTGACCTCAATGTAAACAAAACCTCAAAGAAATTTGTCATATGTGACCCGGGCCATAGCCACTTCAAATCTCTGCTGCTTCTGATCATGTGCCACTCTATATATTTATCGAAAAAACAGATTTGTAACTTAAATGCCATTATCATCATTAGTTTGTTTTTACTTTGATATGGTTGACAGAGACGGATTTTGTTGGATGAAGTCCGATCTGTCTTTTTTCATGTAACAATATAAATTATGCATTTTTCTGAAGAGTAACATAAAGAATTCTGTAACCGTGGGAATGTAGTTCAATATTGTTTTACTTGAAACACTCCACAGAAAAGACATATCAATTCATTGCTTTCCTTAAAAAGAAAGTATGCTCCTAGACAAGCCAAACAGTTTCTGCCGCCAGCTAACGCCAGCTTTGAAACATGACAATATGCAAATTTATAACAAAAAAAAGAAACATTGCATTGGAGCAGCGAACTCTTTATTTCTTTGAGGGGGGAAATCTGGATATAAGAATTAAAATAATTGTATTTGCCCTCTTTCGTTTCATAGAATTTGCCTTTCTTAATTATTGCCATCAGAGTGCGTGACCTTACAGGATGACGTGACATAATTATCATTTTTACCAAGGAAATATAACTGAAACTCTCGCTGAAATCGCTTCTGAATTTATAGATCCCAGAATTCTGCTTCTTGATTTGGAAAGATGGATTGATTAGCAGCCTTTAGCACTCATTTTTCTCTGAATAAACCGCCGCCGATTCGGGAAAAATAATTAAGAAAAACTAGTTTAAAAAGTGTTGGAAAATTGAGAATCTTGACTACTACAACTTGTTTTCTGTGTGGTAAGCTAACAAATGTTTCAAAAAGGCCACTAGTGGCTTATCATAAGTCTTTATAGGACCAAGTAATAGAATCCTAAAGAAGGCAGCTTTCATGAGGCAATTATAATTTTTAGGCGTTTACGATGTTAAGTGTCTAAAATAACATCATTTATTCAAAATAAATTTTCATTATCATTTATTCATTCAAAGTAAGTTATAAGTACTTAAGCTTGAAAACTTGTGGTGCAGATAGGTACCCTTGAAACCATGCGTGAATGCTTTCAACCCTTGGGTTTCCAGCCAATACAGTACATCCTCTGTACTGCATTCTAAGAGCGAAAGGATAAACAACTTAAAAAGCTTATATAAATAAAGTTAAAAAAGTTAATGCTGTTTCGGGTAAAGTTGTGTTTGGAGAAGTCATTTGACATGTAAGCAATGTCATGAACAGAGAACTTGTGTTCGCTCGGGCTACAGCTGTTTGAGAAACTACAACTCTTAAACACTGGATGTTGTTAAAAGCAAATCATCTAACAAGATCATACCTTCGACACCTTTTTCAGAACTACTGGTGCTACTGGAACTTTTAGGTGAAGAGCAGGCTAAAGTTGTTATATTTCTCTCAAACTGTTCTTTGGATGCCATGGTCGAACTCATGGTCGAACTCATGGTCGACCTCGCAAAAGCGGGAAGAAAAAGGGCCTGTTTATACCCTTTTTCGTCATTGGTCAATTTTTGCTGTGCGCGGGAATTCGCAAGGCCAATCAGAGTCATTGATAAATAGTGATTTTGGGAGCTTCCCTTGGTCACTTGAGCTTAAAAGCTTATTCAAAAGCACTGATCAATCGATCAATGACGTTTCACTTATCTCATCAGGTAAAAGCTAAAAAAATTCCGACAATCATTAAAACTGTTTCCTCACCTTCAATAAGCCATCCACCCCAGCTTTCCAATTTGTCGTCTGAATCGCTTAACATCTCAGTGTCGTATCCACCACTTAAATCACCCAAACACAGGAATACGTCGTCATCTGTTTGCAACATGCTAAGATTTTTTACTTCAGTTGGATTTTCTCTACCACCGTGGATAAGAAAAATCAACATTTTTTTTGTAAAACACTTGAAATTTCACTGATGTCACCTTGTAATTTGTGTAGTTCGTCTACAATAAATATGCATCTTGATTCTTCAAAGTGTTGCAATGCTCTACCGATGATAATTTCTTTAAATTGTAATAATAGAATTGGCCAGGTATCGAAGTTCACTTGCCAACCGTCAAAATGAATGGAAAGAAGTTCCAACCTTACCCACACTCGCATCCTCAAAGCTCTGTCTCAGCATCGGACACATTGATCGAGGGGGGCTGAGAACAAGAGTAGGTCCAGAGCCCTCTTGGCATGACGAATGTGAACGAATGTGCCCTCTCCCCTCGGAAGAGTTAGGACGACCACGTGCATGACTTCATGGCCAGCAATTTCATACATCATGGCCGACACGCATGCAAATCTCGTTACTTCGTGGACTTAGATTATATTTCGGTGTATACGAAATTACAGAGAAAGCAGTGGAAACATGACTAACCACAGTCGAAATCTCGCTTCCACAACTTTTGGATAAAACTTTTGTCAGGTCCCCAAATCTAAATTAAAAGAGGCATATGTGTCCTTGGCTTTTAGCAACATTGTTTACAAATAGTTGATGAATTGACGGTTCCCAATGCTTTTAATATTTCCTCCTGTTCCTGAGAAAATCCACCACATTTCGTCTGTAGTTTCCGTTAAATTATTGCGAAGGTGCTACCGTAAAACATTCCTGCTAAGTTCTTTGTTGCTGGTGTTTGATGTCCCCAAATCTGAATCGCTTGTTCGAAAGCCAAAGCTGAAAACGACCCATATAAACCAGAATTCACGGTTCCCAGCGCCCCTGAAAAATGGGTTAAAATCTTCTTCTCCATGCACTCGGTCAAAAACCTTTCGTGAAACCATGTTGAAACCAGCCTCACTTCGTCCACCATTTTGAAAAATTCTCTTCTAGCCAGGTAACCTCTCCTCCTGTGTTCTGAATAATATTTTGGCCAGTTTTTTCAACAATGCCAGAAGCACCAAAGAGCTGTGAGCATGAATATTCGAGAGAAGTTGAGTTCAGTGAACCGGAATATGCGTAGAAAGTTTTGGAGAGGGAACCAATTTTCGCCCCGCGAATACCCTATCCACTGCTGAGAGAATGGCACAGAATAATGACTGAGGACCCCTCTGAGAAAACCTCTCAAGTTTTGACTGACCTACCGCATGTTTTAGATTATCTTGCCCTGTTAGAAGGAACAATTAGGGGCCATGCATTGTTCTTCACTGATGACAAAACCGAGAGACATGAAATGAACCAATCTTTAGCAAAAAGAGCTGGTTCAGTAGCAAACCTCTACAGGCAGTGCTATACCTGCCAAGTGTCACGCCCAAGGCGTGATTGTCACGCCTAAGGCGTACATTGATACGATTCTTACTAAACAACTAACGTTGACATCTATTCGATAAATTGCCATGGTTTTAACATGGCCAGTTTAAATATTACCAGTCTTTAGACGAGCTATGTATTATCTTTTAGTACAAATCTACTAGCGTTCCATTACGAATGCCGTTCTCTGATTGGCTACGCTACTCGCTATCTATTCTGTGACAGATAGCGAGTACTGGTTTTCAACAAAATGGAAGGGTCATGGAACGCCTGCGACAGGACTAGATCCTAGCCTTTCGCATGTGCCAAAATGGCATCTGCACCAAAGAAAGAGTGAGCCCGTAGCTATCCAGAGCTCTTCTCTGATTGGTCATGTAGGGAAAACAATGGAGATAACATATGTAAATTGCTTACGTATTGGGTGATCTTGAAATGACGTATCTGAAAGCTCACTCAAATGTCTGGATGTGCTAAACAGACATGCGTATTACGTCAATGTCCGATAGGTACCAGTTTAGTTTTGAGCGAGTTGATTCTCCTTTTTTAAATTTCCCTTCTCCTTCGGGAAAGATACTATTATACAGACGTTACCGACCTTACCGAATGTACCAACTGTACCGAGTGACTCGACCTTACCGAGTGTACCGACCTTACCGAGTGTACTGACCGTACCGGGTGACTCGACCGTACAGAGTGACTCCACCGTACTGAGTGTACCGATAGTACTGAGTGTACCGATAGTACTGAGTGTACCGATAGTACTGGGTGACTCAATCATACCGAGTGACTCCACCATACCGAGTATACCGATCCTACCGAGTGACTCGACCATACCAAGTGTACCGACCGTACCGAGTGATCACCCGCACAGACCATACCGATCCTTGCTTGAAAAATTTTGTAATGCATGTTTTTCCATTCCTCAGAAGGGCCATCTTCCTAATATATATATATTTAGCCAAGGCTAAAAGCAGAGCTCCACAGTTTTTTCCATAAATAAAAAGTAGCTCTAAACAAATTAAAAATAAAAACTAAGCTTTAACTTTATATCCCTCCAATGCTTGACTTGAATAACTGCGTAGCCACCCGATTGGTCCTGAGCACAGCTATAAATGTCAAACCTGTTTTCGAATAAAAACTCTGAAAAATGCAGAAAAATGTTTTTTTCCAAACCGTTTAATTCCACCTAAATACAACAAGCGTCAACCGTAGAGATGTTTACTTGACGAAGTGAAAGCCGCATCAAGCCGCAACTGAGCGTGCGAAAAATTAAGTCTGCAGTCAACAGAAAAAAAAGGTGACCTTGATGAGCTCTCAACTTGAGCCCGTGATATGGTCATGTGATAGTGGTCAGCGGATACCTTGTTTTGACAGGTGTCAATTGACCATAACATGTCCACCGCATAACATGATGTCCAATATCAAAACTAGGTGGTCAGCTAGAATATGGCTGCGAGGATGGATTATTATTATTATTATTATTATTATTATTATTATTATTAGGATGTTATTAATTATTGGGCAACGTCGTCGTCGTGTGGTCGCACCCACAAGCAATACCGCTTGTCATGATTACTATGAGAACAGCAGTTCACAGGGTTCTATAAGTATGGTGCTCCGCTTGGCGGCCCATTTCATTTATTTATTTTTCTTTCGGAGCTCCACTGTTACAGATAAGGAAGAATACTAGCAGTGCCCATTTTATTAATTTATTTTTCTTTATCTTTCTTTTTTTTTTGTACTGATATGATAACGCAGCCCACACAGGCATTGTGGTTATATACAAGTACTGTAACATACCTGCATATCAGCAAATTAGGCCACTCAATTCTCTTGAACACACAAAGGCATACATTTAGGTGACATGGTCATTCCAGAATTGACACCAGCAACTAAAAACATGTGAGTGTAGTTAAATGTTGTCATTAGCTTTCGGTAAATGTTGTGGGAAAGTTGTGGGTTACAATGCAAATTACAATTACAGTTTTTCAATTTCTCCAGAAGTTGTCCAGTGTGGGGTTTCTTTACTCTCTTATATAATATATATATGAGAGTAAAGAAACCCCACACTGGACAACTTCTGGAGAAACTGAAAAACTGTAATTGCCCTGAGCGGGATTTGAACCCACGTCCCCCTGATCACTACACCATCAGAACAACCATGCTGGCAACATGGCTGATTCATCACTTAATGTGTGGCATTTTTCCGTGGTACTCCCTAAGGGCCAGTTTTTCTATGTGATTACGCTGGATCAACATGTGATTCACAGGCAGACAAGGGTAATTAATGTGAAGAGTCAGTTGAGTAGGTCCCTTGAGCCAACAGCGTATAACCCCCAGGAGGATCGCAAATGGATTCACAGTCCAAGTTGAGGAGAAATTATGAAAGAGAGTAAAGAAACCCAACACTGGACAACTTCTGGAGAAATTAGCTGAATGTTGCGAAAATAGCTGATTCTTATGAGTCACTTGACGAGTCGGAACACTGGACTGCGTCGGACAAGGCTCACTTAGAGGAGGAAATACAGTCTATACTCGAGCCTAAGGAGAAACAATTAAAAGAAGAAAAACAAAGGAAACTCGAGGCGGCCCGCAGGAAGAAAACTGACCAACAAATCCCTCATTTGGGTGCAGGAATGTATGTGGACGTCCTTAAGAAACACATAAGAGTGAAATTAGATCCCTCAAATGTAACCCCAACAAGACAAGGAGACCACAGCGTAGACGACAAGAAACTAGCCAAATAGGAAACAATGAGCCAGAGGATGATAGACCTTCACAATACAATCAATACAGTTGGGGACCCCAATAGCGAGACCGATCCTGGAACAACCAGTACCACAGAAGACAAGGGAACTGCCAACAGTAACAAGAGGAAGGGTATCGCCAACGTCAACAACAGGAACGCAACCGACAAGAAGATAGGAGGGAACAACCTCAGGACGTCAGATCTTTCTAAGACCGAGGTCAGTTTTTAGGAAACAGGTACAGAAACTAAACAGACCATCGGGTTTACGGATAAAACCTTTTGATTTTGGAACTTTGGAATGGACACGGACTACGAATAAAGGCAAAACACACACAGGCAAAACGCAATAAATTAAGACAGATACAAACAAAGCAAAACAACAATCTCACAAAAGAAAAAATCGTCAACACAAGAATAGTCAATTTATCTGCAATAGAACTAACCCAGTCAGAAACTAACTTGCTAAGAAGGGGCTTAAATTTTTGCCCTACCCCACCACCACCGAAACCAATGAAGAAAGATCTCGCTGTCTTCATTTCCGACTCATGTTGCAGGGCCATTTGAGTGGATGGCCACTTATTTTCTGAACAGGGAAGCTGTTCGAGAGAATTGATAGTTTTTACTGAACGGATGACCATAGCCGATCGAGGGGTTTGAACGGCGGGGTATTTTTTTCTGAACAAGTGACACAAGCGGTTCGAACGGATGCCAATTTTTTCTGAACGGATAACGCAAGCAGTTCGAATGGATGCAATTTTTTTCTGAACGGATAACACAAGCCATTCGCATGGATGCAAATTTTTTCTTCACGAGTGATGAACGGTTGAGAACAGAATTCCGTTCAAAAACGGAAAGCCGATAGTGTACCTTTTCGCGTGAGAGGTCACATTTTGTCAAATTATTTTCTAAGTCAGACAGTCATTTTCAAATGAGATTGTTCTATTTCAAAAATGCCTGAAAATTACCGATTGAAATTTCAGTCAACGAAGGTAGTTATATAAGAAAAAAGAAATGTTAAAATGGTATGATGGATTTGTAATGGCTAAAA
>BLFK01000149.1:120176-127676 GCA_014634185.1 Astreopora myriophthalma | reverse complement strand
GGGGTGTATATTTCTATGGACCTCAGCTGGTCGACTCATTGGGACTATATAATAAAGAAATCGAACCGTCGCCTCTATGCTCTTAGAAAACTGAAAGTTTGTGGGGTACAAGATGGGGACTTGGTGGCTGTGTACTGCTCCCTACTAAGATCTGTCCTAGAGTATGCATCGGTAGTTTTTGCAAACTTACCGCAGTATCTCTGCATGGCGGTAGAAAGAGTGCAAAAGAGAGCCTTACGAATCATCTTTGGTCCTGACTTGAGCTACGAGGATGCCCTCGCTTGTGCCAGGTTACTGTCTCTTGAGGCCAGACGTAATCTGGCGTGCAAGAAATTTGTGACGGAAATTATGCACGCAAGCCCACTGTATCCCCTAATTTCTAGCAGGGTCGTTTCGTCGCAAACCTCGTATTCACTGACGTCAGGACCATCATGCCATGTGTTACTTGGCCGAACTGAGCGGTTCTCATTCTCGTTCCCAGAGCCGCGATCCTTTTGGCCAGCGTCATGGATCGAGAACTCTGGCTGGTTCCAATTAACAGTCCGCGATTCACGGACTTCTGGTTGTTCTGCGCAGTCTCGACATTTTTTCAAAATGGACCGACAAGATCGATCTCTTCCACGGGGCGTTAAATTATGGAATGGAAATGCTAGATTTAAGCAACATCACATTGAAAATGCAGTTCGAGGTTTTAAAGCTATTAGTAGTCGAGAACAAAGATGTGTTGGCCATATTACCAACTGGCTATGGTAAAAGTTTGATCTACCAGCTTCTACTACCAGTGTGCAACTTCATGATTAACAGAGGAAGATCCAACGCCAAAAACTCGTTACTTCGCCGTTAAATGCCTTGATACAGGATCTTCAAATCAGCGGCAGGGTATTCAGCAGTTAAGCTCAGGATCAAATTTTGAAGATGAGGGAGGGGGAACTGAATGTCTGTGTTCTAAAACAAGAATCACTTTTCTGGTCATAGTAGCACTTTAAGTTGAAGTTGATGTTAAATTATTCCAACTTTGATTGTTTGATTCCCAGTAATTTCTCTTTTCATTTTAAACCTTAAAATAATGATCATCATGATGAATAATGATGTTGGGGGGACAAACCTTGACCAAAATTTAGCTAGGAATAAATCATTTAAGTAGCCTTAATTTAACTTTTAACAACAATATCAATGAGTTGTTAATGGCAAATATATGAACACCTTGTGCTTAGAGTGTGGCACTTGCAAAACTGAGGAACCATCATCACTCTTCCTGCAAAGAATTGGTGAATGATTTGAAAGCCGATTTGTTTACAATTTGCAAGACCTGGTTGTCGGTCAACGACAGTGCTATTCTTAATGAACTTACCCCGACGGGGTACAACACTCTATATCACCGTCCACGATCTGGTAGAAGGGGTGGGGGAACTGCACTGCTTGTGAGGAATGGATATGTCACTAGCAAAATATCTTGTATCGAGAAGTCATCTTTCAAGGTGTCAGAGTGGCTTGTTGATGTTAGATCTACTCGGCTACGCATTGTAATTATTTACAGGCCGGCTTCTTCACCTGTTCATCCAGTTTCAATTAGTACGTTCTTTCCAGAATTTTCTGAGTACCTTGAATCTGTTGTTATGTCTAATGAGCCACTGGTCCTCTTGGGCGACTTTAAGATACATGTTGACGTGCCTACCGACATGGATGCCATACAGTTTAGAGATCTCTTGGATTCAATGGGCCTGCAACAACATGTAAAACCACCCACTCACATTCATGGTCACACCCTTGATTTACTTATCACACGTCAGTCTGATGTCACAATAGCGAAAGAACCAGAGATAGAGAGATATTTCTCAGATCATGCCATTGTCCTATGTGATCTTAGGACAGCTGTGTCTGCCTCTAAAGTCACGCACACTGAGTTTCAGAAACTCAAAGCAATTAACAAGCAACAGGTTTTGGGAGATATTCGTAATTCCAGCTTATGTCGTGACCCTCCTAATACTCTTGATGAACTTGTGGAATGCTACAATAATACTTTAAGATCAGTATTGGACAACATGCGCCAGTTCGGGCTCGCCACCTGAAGTCTCGGTCACTTCCACCATGGTTTAATGATGAAATAGTGAAGGCGAGACGTGAAAGACGGAGCGCTGAAAGGAAAGGTCGGGCTAGTAGGCTCAATTCGCTGTATTTAAAGCCAAACGAAATTTTGCACTGCATGTCATGAATGAGTCTAGACGGGCCTATTATCAACGATATATAGATCAGAACAGTTCTGACCAGGGAAGGCTTTTTCAGGCCAGTAAACGCCTTTTGAACTTTCATGTAGACAGGGCTCTGCTGCCTCATACGGATGCTCGTAAGCTGGCAAATGAGATGGGTGAGTATTTTTGTTCACAAAATCACCGCTATTCGGTCTGAGCTGGATGCGGATGCCAGTGGCACAACTTCGCTTGCCACATCAGCTTCAACGTGTAGTGAGTTTTCTGAATTTTCTCCATTGTCTGAGGAGAGTGTACGGAGAATTGCTGCCTCATGTGCAAAGTCATCCGCCCTCGATCCTCTACCATCGTCTATTTTGACCTTCTGTTTGGATGAACTGCTCCCTGTTATTAGGAAAATTGTCAACTTGTCTCTTGAGTCTGGCATCTTTGCAGAGGACTGGAAGAATGCTTTAGTTCACCCTTTGCTTAAGAAAGCAGGACTCAAACCTATTAACATAAACTTTCGACCGGTGAGCAACTTGCAGGTTACATCAAAGATTACGGAAAAGTCCGTGGCTATCCAATTACAAGATCATATGACAGCCAACAACTTATTTCCTGTTCTCCAAAGCGCATATCGGCAGAATCACAGCACTGAGACGGCGTTATTAAAAGTTAAAAACAATCTTTTGCTAAATATGGACAAAGGTCACGTCACATTGCTTGTCATGTTAGATCTCAGCACTGCATTTGATACCGTTGATCACGGTATTCTGCACAGGCTGCAGTCCAAGCTTGGCCTTTGGGATAAGGCTTTATTATGGTTTAGATCTTATTTGGCCGGAAGAACGCAGCAGGTCTCTGTTAATGGAACGCTCTCTGATAAATTTAACCTGACTTGCGGGGTCCCACAAGGTTCTTGTTTGGGCCCCCTCGTATTTACCATCTACGCAAGTCAGCTGTTTGACATTATGAAATCTCATCTGCCATCCGTTCACACCTATGCGGACGATACACAGCTATATATATATATCGTTTAATCCCGTTGATAACACCAGTGAGGCTGATGCTGTGATTGCGATTGAAAACTGTATTCGCGATGTTCGCGCATGGATGAGAGATGATATGTTGATGCTAAACGACAACAAAACCGAGTTCTTGATCATTGGCACGGAAAGAAAGTTATCGAGGGTGTCCGTTGACAAGATCAAGATCGGCCAAGCTGAGGTATCACCCGTCTCTTCAGTGTGAAATTTGGGCACCTGGTTTGATTCTCATCTGGACATGTCGACTCGTGTGACTAAGGCTTGCACTAGCGCGTTTTATTATCTGTACAATATCCGGCACATTAGGAACTATCTGTCTTGTGAGTCCACTGAGAGGCTTGTTCATGCGTTCATCACAAGCAGGCTTGAGTACTGTAATGGTTCATTGTACGGTACTCCCGAGTATCGAATTAAGAAACTTCAAAGAGTCATGAATGCCAGTGCTCGATTAGTTTACCATGCACCTAAGCAGTCACATTACTCCTTTGCTAAGAGAACTCCACTGGTTACCAGTGCGCTTGCGTGTAGATTTTAAGATTCTCCTTGTTACATTTAAGATACTTCACGGTGTTGCGCCTAGCTATCTTAAGGATCTAGTCTCTGTCTTACCGGCCTCACATTACCATCTACGCTGTAACAATAATGGTATATTGTTAGAAAGACCTCTGCTAAGAATGAAGAAGACTATGGGAGATCGTGTGTTTTCGATAGCTGCCCCCTTTTTATGGAAGTCTTCCTCTGCCAATAAGACAGGAAACATCAATTGACTCTTTCAAGCGCTCTGCTAAAACATATTTATTTAAAAAGGCTTTTAGTTGATTATTTACTCATTTAATTTAATATTGTGATTTTTAAAATTTTATATTTTACTAATCATTCTGGAAATTTTTATACTGTAAATATGTGACTGTGAAAGCGAAAACGGACACTAACGCTTTTCCGTTCAACGTGTAGAGCCGTTCGCTATCCGTTAGTCATCCGTGCAACGTTTTCAGAGAATCCGTTCGAACGATTCTCTCATCCGTTTAAAAAAATTAGCATCCGTTCGAAAATTGATGTGAAACGTACGAACGTTTGTCCTATCCGTTTAGAAAAATTAGCATCCGTTCGACAATTCATGCTAGCCGTTCGAACGTTTGTCTCATCCGTTCGAGAAATCAGCAGCAAACGTTTCTGTCTGTCTCATCCGTTTCAAAAATCAGCTCGTTTCTCTCGAACGTTTCTCTCATCCGTTTGAAAGTCATGTCAGTCATTGAAAAGGTTGCCAAAGACAAACCCAAAGCCAGACCTGCTTTCTTTTTCAAGGAAAAGGTGGTCAGTTTACTATGTAAAGTGGCACCTCAGGAAACTCTGCAGCAAGTTTGTAATCCTCTGGACAATAAAAGTAATGAATACCCTGGTCCCAGAGGTTTTTCTTTGTTTTTCGCCATGGACACGTTTTCACCGCCTCGCGGCTAAAATTCGTCCAGAGAAAAGACAGAAAACCTCTGGAACCAGGGCAATAAATGAACAGACTAATAGGAAATCCTTTTAAGAGTCAATCGAGCCGCCTGCTTCAGTTACACAAACCGACCAAGCGTGCGTGACTGGAGCGCGGCTCGAATGTAAAGGGCCTGTCACTAATGCAATGTTTGCCGAAAGTGGTAACTCTGCTATGTCGTTGTCAGTGATTTAAACGTGAAATTAAGAACTGCGGCTTGCAAGTTTTGTATTCATTGAAAGAAAAGTGAAATGTAAACACTAAAATGCGAATTGTAACACTAAACACGAGGACTGTCATGCTTGTTCTATTTCCCGTCTGTCCTGCATTTTAATGATATTTCGAATTCTATGGCAACGACAATTGTTTACTGCACGTGATCAAACACGCTTTTTCGCTCTTCTGTAACAATCTGTCAGTAGCCTTATTTGCCCAAATGAAACAAATTCTATAGCGACATTATCCCATCCTGTAAACTAGAAGGTGTGCTTTCCACCTCAGTAACAGCAACGAAAATCTTTTTGTGTTAGCCTGGGGTAGTTTTGCCAGGAACCTCATTCAGAATTTCTTCGAAATATTCACATGGGAGTGTTTCAAGTATTTCAAATAACTACAGCAACTGCTTCTCCTAACAGATCAAATTACAATTCTTCACCCGTAGTAAGACAAAGAATGCAACTCGTAGTAAGAGAAAGAAGTGGTTGTTTGATCTGTTCCATTTGTTCTAACAGATGGTTGAGAAGGTCGAGGACTCTCTTTCTGCAATGGAAGATAATGTGGCATCTATACTGGCAAGGATTGGGAAGCGTCTGGACTCGCTGGAGACGAAGGAAGATAATGTGACAGCTGTACTGGCAAGGATTGAACAGCGCCTGGACTCGCTGGAAACAAGGGTTGGTTGAAAATAGCAAAGCTTAGTTTATTGTTGACTTTTGGTGCGTTGTTGACCAGGGCTGAGATTTTTGAAGCAATGTTAGGGCTGATCCGGTCTTTTAAAAAACTGAGGAAATTTCGTTTGAGCGAGTGCGAGTGTTTCAAAGAATTACCATTCGCCTAAGCCAATCCAATTGCAAAATTTCTTCACCCGTAATATAAATAATCTGGCCTCTTCAAATTAAGCGACCTACGAAAACGTAAACAATAGATCAAAACTTTGACGATACATTTTTTTCAGTTTTCAGGTGAATAGATACAAGCTTCCTCAAAACACCGAGCCAGCGGCTGTAACAGCAGAGCACCAAGAACTGCCCGATGATCTGGTTACTATCGATTTTGAGTCTTTAGCGGAAATGAACGATAGTGTTACCTGTGTTCTGAAAATGCCCCCGCCACGTGCAGTGTCAAATTTCTCAAGCAATGGTGTCATGGAGATGGAAGTAGGTGACGATGTTGTCAGCACATGTGTGACGCCACGAAAGGTCAAAGTTGTAAAGGATATAATTGGAAAAGAAAATGAGACACAAATTGGCCCTGAAATTGCTTCCATACTTTTTCACCAAAGAGGAGCTGGCAAGCAGCAACACTGAAGGAACGCATGGCAAACAATCCTTGGATGGTACTAAGTTGAATTCATTGAAAGTGTTGGTATTTAGTAAGTTTCCAGCTGATTCAGTCTCTGAAAAGGATAAGCTTTGGAGATCTATTAAGAGCAAAATTAATACTAAGTGTAGAGTCAGTAAACATGTGAATAAGACCGAAGGTGGGAGGGAGACTTAACAAGGTCTCAAAGGTTTGGTTGCTAAAACCCACATATATAGCCATTCATCATCTACTGGAAAGTTAAATGTTCACTTATTGATATTTTTTAATCTTTCCTTATTGATACCGGTTAATTTTGGTTGCCTCTAGGCCTAGGGTTAGCCTGAATTGAGGGTTAGGGTTACTTTCCGAAAGGTAAAGCAATGACCCGGTTTGCAGTGCGCCTTTTACACCTAGTCCGTGTTTTATACCCAGTCCGCAGTCCGGGTCCGCGGTCCGCGATCCGCGATCCGCAGTCCTCATTTTATACTGACCGGTTTTCCTCGCTCTGATCGATGCTCTCGCTCAGTTGACTGTTTCTTGACGTTCGAACCCTCGTCCCACCTGTTCGAAAGTTTGAGCCGTCCGTTTGATTTAAGTTTGAGCGTTAGCACATTTGCAATCCGTTCGATTTAAGTTCGTACTACGCCTTGGAACGGTTTACCATTTGAACGTTTGCCGGCATCCGTTCGAGTGAAGTTTGAACGGTTTACCGTTCGGACGTTTGTGCTGTCCGTTGGAACGTTTTGCCATCCGTTCGAACGTTTGTGCTGTCCGTTCGAACGTTTGTGCTGTCCGTTTGAAAGTTTGTGCCATCCGTTCGAGCCTGTGCTGTCCGTTCGCAAGATCACTGAGGCCGTTCGAAAGCTCAAGAAGCCGTTTGCTATCCGCTCACTGTCCGTTCGTTTTGACCCGTTTAACGGAAAAGCGTTAGTGACCGTTTTCGCTTTCACAGTCACATATTGTAATTTTTACCGAGTAATTTTACTGGTTTTCCTTTTTAAATCTACTTTAATAATAATATTGTAATGTGCTTTGGAGTATTTATATAGAAAAAGCGCAATATAAGTATTAAATATTATTATTATTATTATTATTAAAGCTTCTTGCACTGGTCATTGATATCCTTAAGGATAACTGCCTTCACTGCATCTCTCAAAACCATGTCTTCCATCACAAATTTCCCAATCTGCTGAGCTGTTGCTCCAGTATTCATCATTATTGACAGTTGCTTGACAGATTCACTGTTTTTATTCAGCAAAATGCT
>BLFK01000149.1:116303-120166 GCA_014634185.1 Astreopora myriophthalma | reverse complement strand
ACATATTGCGTATTTCAACGGTTATTATCCACACTGAAGAAGGGTTCTACACCCGAAACGTCTGTGTTTATAGACAATTTTGACACTTCGTGACAATTAGTTCTTTCAATGTCAACTTAATCTTTTACTACCAAGTGTCACGCATCACCAACGACTTTCCAGTCCATTTATTTCATATACAGTAAATACCCTACTAATTAACCACCACTTTAAAAAGGGATGTAAATGAACAAACCTATCAGTATATAACACAACAAATATAAATTACCCACTTTTGTGAAGTGATGCAACCATATATTACCTCTGTTAACAGTACAGCTACTATTATAACACAACAGGATACCTACATGTCTGATATTAGGCAGGAAAAAATTTTCAATGTTAGTTAATCAGAGTAGAACATAAGACTTTTTTGAACTAATAATTAACCATTATTATCATATGGGTCGTAGTTTTTGTTCATAGTAAGTTGAGGTTTACCAGTGATGGATTATGCAGACCAGAATTTGAAAGAATTTCTACGGTTTTTGATGGTTGCTTTATCTCAAGAGGAGCAATTCCGGGAGGCAGTTTTCTCTGTTTGTGAGCGGCCATTGAAGCAGGTTCAGCCAAAGCTTTGCCTGTGGGTACAGCTGGCAAAATAGTCCGAAATGCATGTGGCATGCTTCTTTTTTCTTGTGCAAACAGGGACACTCTGATGTTGTTGATCTTTCTTCAGCTGACTAACCATAACATAGTATGCAATCAATATAATGCAAAGGCAATTTAGTATATACAGTGTAACAAGCTTCCCCCTGGTTTACTCATTACCTCATGTGTGAGCCCAATTATTGAGGCCTGTTGAAGAATGGGATATTGGCTGCTTTAGTCTTAGCTCTTCCAACCCTGTCAGTTTGATAAAATCATATACTACCCCAAAACAGTGATGTGAAAGTTAACTGATAGGCAGCCAATTTACTGTGGCCATAATAATCCTCTAAAAGCTGAGAACCCAAAAGTTGTTTGTAGCTGTAGCTCAGTGCAGCAGCAGGAGTATCCCTCAAGGTTTCCTCTGGATTAGAAGCAAACCAGAAGATGCAGGTCATCAAGATCACTTTAGCATTAAACTTGACAGGGATTTATCCAATTTTTTGGATAGCTTCCCCCTCCCCCCTCTTTTGTTTTCTCCAAGTTTGTCAGGGGTCTACTGAAGCCTTTGGTAAGCTTAGTTGTTGGTTCTACAATTTTATTTGATCGGGGAGCAGGATGGCGCAGTGGTGAGGGCACTAGCCTTCCACCAATGTGGCCCGGGATTGATTCCTAGATCTGGTGCCACATGTGGGTTGAGTTTTTTGGTTCTCCACTCTGCTCTGAGAGGTTTTTCTCCAGGTACTCTGGTTTTCCCCTCTCCTCAAAAACCAATATGATTTGATATGAATTAATTTGATTTTATTTGTACAGGACCCAACAAACAAGCTATTCAGCTTTAAACATTATTGTGTGAAAAGAAACTCCTATCATTATGTTTATTTACGTAACTTATCAACATAACTTAAAAATGCACTCGGTCTAACAATAGTACAATCTTTACAATCTCACAGTTTTGTGAAATGACCCATTTCTGATGCTTTCTTAAAATATTTAGTCCATCTGTAAGTCCTACATCTGTTAGTTTTCTAATCAAGTTCGTGTGATATCCAGACAGAGAATCGAATACTACATTTACTTGCATAATCTTATGGCCAGGGTTCATTCTTTTGAGACTGGATCTTAAGTCCATATATTTCTGTTTTCTTTTGATCTTAGTAGTAGTAGTAGTAGTAGTAGTAGTAGTAGTAGTAGTAGTAGTAGCTAGTAGTAGTAGCTAGTAGTAGTAGTAGTAGTAGTAGTAGTAGTAGTAGTAATAGTAGTAGTAGTAAATCAACTTCCAACTTCAGAGCGATATTGCACTATATTTACAATTTTTTTTACAATAAGATAATGCTACAAAAATATGCGATAACCGCCAGTTAGCTATTGCCCTGGGGTCCCAGTTCCTGAAAGGTGTAATGAGTCTATTCCAGGGGTAAATGTGCCTTATTCCGGCACATTAACACATAAAAAATTAGATTGTAAGGCCTTTAATTCGGTCTGCCACTCATTGTTGCTTACCAAGTTGAAAGCTTATGGGCTATCGGATGGGGCCATTTCCCTGATGTATTCTTATCTCCGTGGAAGGAAGCAGAGAGTTAAGCTCGATAATGTGTATTCCCAGTGGAGACCTGTCAACACAGGTCTCCTACAAGGGTCTCTGCTAGGTCTGCTATTAATTAATGTTTATATGAACTATCTTAATTACTTTGCAAGAGACACTTCTCTTAGACTATATGCAGATGACACGACTGCATACGCTTCTGATGCATCTCCTCTAGTCCTTGAATACTTAATTGACTCTGACTTGGAGATTGTATCAAATTGGTTTCAACAGAATTATTCACGTCTAAATGTTACTAAGACCCAGGCCATGGCCGTTGCTCCTTCATTGTATCATTATGACTTTCATCTAGATAATACCAATGTTAAAACAACAGATAGTCTAAAGATTCTGGGAGTAATCATGGATAGCAAGCTGTCCTTCAAGCCACACATATCAGAGCAGCTGCAAAAGGCCTGCGCTAAAGCATCTGCTTTGCGCAAGGTGCGCAAGTTTATTCCTCAGACTACTATGATAAGGTTATATAAAGCGTACATATTGCCACATTTAGAGTATTGTAGCCCTTTATTGCTCGGAATCTCTGATGGGCTGAATAACAAGCTAGAAGATACAAACTATTATATACTAAGAACTATTTTAGGTTTGTCAAAAATCAACGGAATATACAATAAGTGCCAAAAGGGTTGAGACACTTTCCCCTTTTAAGGAATCCTGGACAACTCCCTCCACCAAAAGCTTTTCATCTAACCCCCTCCCCCCTTATCAATGTTGTTTTCTTATCGCCAACACTTCCTTTTTCTATTACCAACATTGTAGGGGGGGGTGGCGGGGTGGTGCAAGTGGAAAATGTAACGTGAAGGTGATTTTTTTACTAATTGTGGTCTTCCCAGTTCAGTGTCTCAACTACTTTTGTTGCTTATTGTAGCTATCTTTTAAATATAGGACTTTTACATACATTACAGGCAAGAAGACGTTTTCAAGCCTTAGTGCTTCTGTATAAATGTATGAATGGGCAGGGCCCAAGCTACCTCAGTGAACGATTCAACGTTCTGAATGTCAACTATGATGTACGCGGTGGCAGCTCTCATTTAAAGTTGCCACCTTTTCATTTAGAGTGTTTGCATAAATCATTTTCATATATTTGCGCTAGATTATGGAATGGCATCCCAGTAAAGGTGAGGGAGGCAAAAGACCTCCCTTCTTTCAAGCGCACCCTACGGGCCAATTATATGGGCCAATAGATTTTTTTTCCAACAGATTTCTGTAGTTTTTACATTAAGTGTTCTTAGTATGATTTTTAGAATATTTATGAATTGTATTGATAAATTTTATCTTGTAAATAGTTTAGGAATTTTCTTTTGTATTTTTAGCTTACGTACACGTTACAACGAGCCTCCGGCTCCTGGGTGTTTTACGTGGTTAAATAAAATTATTATTATTATTATTTATTGTAATATGCGTAACGTACGACCAGCTGACCTTGCTCCTTTTTTTCTCGCATCCCACACCTGGTGAAGTGGTGGAGGACGGGCTCTGTTGTACAGACTTCCCTCTTTTAGATCGGATAACTCACTCCTGCTGAGCTTTAGAATGCATAACCATCTTTACAAACCCCTGAAATTTCGTGACCTTAACATAACAAGTTCTACATATTCGCGATGGTAAGCCATCGCCGCAAAAAAAATTTAAG
>BLFK01000149.1:82313-95595 GCA_014634185.1 Astreopora myriophthalma | reverse complement strand
CTCCTCACGGGAGATATGAACTCACTAAATTGACCTCGCTCCCAATGTGTGGCTTCATAGCTCAATTGGTAGAGCATCGCACCGGTATCGCGGAGGTCACGGGTTCGAATCCCGTTGAAGCCCTGATTTTTTCAGGCTTCTCCTTCCAATTGCTTAAATTGGAAAATTAACTGCGATGATCATTCTTCACTTTGTATAAGTAAAATTCATAATTTTTGAAAATGCCCTTGACAGAGGATGCTACAACAACCGTCAAAGGTTTCGATTGAAAATACCAAAATACGAAGGAACAAGGACATTATATTGAATTTATAATCTATCAAAGAATTTTGTTCGCTCGCGATTGGCAACTTAGTGGTTTGTACAGGTTTTACATTTACCTTGCTCTTTTGTAGCATCGTAATGCCCGCAAGCTGTTCCATCAAATGCAAGATATAATGGTGTAGTTGCAATTAAACCGTCTGGGACAAAACTTGCATATGGAAAAGACACCAATGATGTTTTCACAACCACTGGGATTTGTAGCACATCTGCACAGACTCAGAAAATAAGGTCGCCGAGATTACCGCAAAATGTACCACGCTCCGTAAAAAGTTTGTTTCTTTGTTCAGTCTAGCGGGATCCAAACCTGTGACCATTTGGTACATTTCATTACTTTGCACTTGATCCACAAAAAGTTGCCTTAACCTGTATGCATCTTCCTCTTGAGAGTCTCCTCGACCCAAAGCTACAAGGTGCGCCATAAGAGAAGGCTCATTCTCAATAAATTCTGGGAGTCTCCGCAACTGCTTTACAATGCTAGTAAAAACACAGTCACCATCGCCTGAAATGGGATCGATTGTCAGTCCAAACAAGGCAAGGTTTCTTGAAAGATTGCAGCAATGATTATTTGAATTCTCCATTCCTCGTTTATTATCGCCGGTCAATGTACTTTGCGTAGTAATCTGCATGAAGGGTAAATAAAAAGAAATTGCCGATTTGTCCTTGACAGTGTTACTAATTTTTACAATCACCCTATAAAGTTGGTCGTTCGTGTGAACTATTCTATTTGCTATAGCATCAGAAAGCAGATGTTTTATGTCATCCACCAATAGTATCGTCTCATCATTATGCAGGTCCAACGACATTTCTTCTGCAATATCACTAGTTACATCGCTGTTCATTGAATTATTGAACAGTTTTGTATTGTTGCTGTTGGCATTTCTTTTATCAACCGACTTGTCCCTTGTCAGGGGGACATCTGGAACAATGCGATAGTTTTTACAGTGTTTTTCTCCTTTTCGTTTCGTGTTCAGGCTATGGAAAAGGACCGTTAATATTGCAAATGCAAGTTCAGGACCAACAGTTGATGTTCCACAAAGGAGGGATCTGTTTAAACTAAGGTGAACTCTCTCATTTCCCACCGTGCCTGCCCCCTGCTCTATTCCGGAGAGACAACCATAAGTGATGTGCCGTCTCAACTTCACTATTTCACCAGACAGAGAATCAAAAACCTCACTGACAAGGACGGTTTTCCTGCGTTCGCAAAAAGGGCCCATATTTTTGCTTATAATTGGAGGCTCTGGAGTTTTTAACTTACGATCATCTCCTAAATCCCCATCTTGTCTGAAAACCAGGGAGAATTCTTTACAGAAGGTCTTTGAAAATTCGGTTCCTTTTGGAACTACATTGGTCATTCGTTGTACAGCGTGGAATAAATCAAGTTTCACTGGGATGTCGCCCATTATCTCTTGAATCTGATTTCTTGATTGACAGCAATTGTTGACATGAACTGACTTCAAGTTTACCCTGTTTCGATTTTTTACGCCTCATAATAAATCTTTTACCTCTGAGTAACCCGTGGATTTAGTCAACCTCCAGTCTACGATTTCGTTGTTCTCATTTAACAAAAGTAATAGAAAACCAAATCGTTAACATAGCCCCCATCAGTGTCACAATAACAACCAATATTTTTTCCAACTTTAAATGTGTGATCAAAGGATAAAGACGTTGCTTTGATCATTTCCATTTCCGCTCGGTATAACAGCTTCGTTTCTTCAAAGCGATCTAGGAATACTCTAATTAACTGTGATTCAGATGGAAAAGAGAAAATCAGGTCTTCCGAGAAAGTGATGCATTCTTTATCTGTACTATGCGTAGTACTTGAGGTTTGCTTTGATGATAAATGGGAAAGACAGCGTTTACTTCTTTCAGAAAACTCCCTGAAGTTCAAGTTTGCAATTATTTCACTTATCTGAAGAAAGTTATTGCCTCCCAAAACCAAAGTCTCAAGTAAATTGATAATATCCATAGTGCAACTGGATTTGTGATAAATCTTGAATGGGAAAAAGATTTGAAATAAAACTAGGTAAAAGCTCCATAGTTGCCACAGATCCAGATAGGTAACGACACTCCCGGTCAAAGCCTTGGTATGCGCATGTATAATAACGTTGCACAAGGATAATGTTACTTCCCAAGTCGTAAACCATTCTCGGGTTCAGATAACTCTGTTTGTTCAATACATTCATCCATTGTTTACCATTCATCACAGCATCATGTGTAGGAAATCTTAGTTGGAACTGGAAAAGTTCAACAGGTGCCCAAATAAATAGCTTTGACTGTAAAAAGTGTCTTTGTTGCACTGGAAAGGTTTCCTCATTGTCGGACATTTTCACCCTAGTTGGATGACATGATCAAACCGGTCGCTTTGCATATCTTGTTGAAACAAACACAAAACCTTCTCTACGTAACTTTGTACTGTGTTATCAAAGACAACAGGGGTTACCATGAAAACATTCATGTTCAGTAATAGTAACAAATACATCCCAACCATTATCTGGTCAAGGTGATCCGTTGCCAATTGAATGACAACTTTCTGGGAAGTGCACTATTCGCACATCGATGTCTTGCTTCTTTGGTTAGAAGGTTGGACTGTGTACCCTATGCTTAATATGATAGTGTGTACGTCCATTGTTGTTTTCCTTGGGGTGTAATGGGTCTGCTACAATAAGGGATTGTGAAGATTTCCGGCATATTGATACTTAGAGCCGATCACCAATCATAAACAGGCACACACGTGCGAAGCAATTTAGTCAAATCCTTTGGTATAACCACACTAAAGTTCACATTTCGTGCACAAGTCTCTTGTACGATGGCACAGAGATCACCGAGTTCTCCTTTAGTCATCAATGCAGATGGAACGCCCAAAGGTAGTGCTCCAAACCTCCTGGAGGTAGATCCAAAAAAGTTATTAACCAAAGATAGGAGCATCGGCTATGAGAGAGCCGATGGATTCTTAGAGATGACTAATTTCAAAGTTGAAATTAGTGGCTACGTCGCCGATGGAACTGGTGAAGTCATGGGATATCTGGCTCAAGTGGAGCTTGAGATAATGGATGACAATGCGTCTGAGGAGTCCAGGTAAGCTGAAAAGTGCTATGATTTGATACATAGCCCGTATAGGGAAATCGAGAAACATTAGAAAATATTTATTTGGAGCAAGTATAGAATTCAGGGCCATGCAGGGCCAGCACATGCAAATTACGTAATCAGAATAATATGGAAATTATGTATGAATGTATTCTGAATAATTTTGCCGTTTTTCCTTTTTTTATGTGCTTCACCCCTCAACATTGGCCTTCTGACTTACTTTCACATGCTTTTGGCGCTGAAACAGCAAAAACTCTTAAGGGTCATAAGGTTCACATAACTCCAAGAGTCCAACCCCTGCTCATTCCGCTTTAACTACATTACGGGCAAGAATATTTAAACAGTTTGTTGATCTTACACAACGTGGATCTGATTCAGCAGTGTTTCAAGAGAAACATGGGCTGTTGTGTTTTTTATTCTTAGTCGTTACGCTGTACGTATTAACGCTTTGCCAGTTTGCTAATCAAAAGCTGCCACATTGCAGAGATGAACTTTGATCCTCATTACTGAGGTTTTTTGTTAGCTTTTTAACACAAAGACACTAAGAAACCTTCTAGGACTGTTTGTTCGTTTTAAAAAGTGGCTTTGATTTTCATTTCGTGATTACAGAATTTCCGTTCGCGGCTAGCCGTACAAAGCATTGTTCATTTCTATTTCCCCTACGTCAGGGTGATAACAAAATTCCCTTGCCATATGCACTTAGTCAGTTGTCAGTACTTGCTCATAAGGAGTTACCTAAATGGAGTTCGGAGCTTCTCAACGGCTAGGAGATTAGGAGTTCTTTACCCATCGGAGGCAAATCCAATTTTTCATCGCAAGGGCTATATGAATGAGTTTGCCCAGCTTGAACTTAATTA
Organism: Astreopora myriophthalma; assembly: GCA_014634185.1. Taxonomy (NCBI): domain Eukaryota; kingdom Metazoa; phylum Cnidaria; class Anthozoa; order Scleractinia; family Acroporidae; genus Astreopora; species Astreopora myriophthalma. Next base: position 91,330 of record BLFK01000149.1, on the reverse strand, counting down.
AACGAGTTTGAATCTTGCTGCTTGTCTCGTACATCACGGTGGTTGACCTGGCGAACTCAGCTGGACAACACCATGTGTCTGCGACACCGGGAACGCGACAAAAGCAGTTGATCATCGCTCGTGTAATTTACTTTGCTGTGCTATTTCTCTACTCTTGTAATGTACTCCAATGTAGAAATATTTGTAAATAGTTCAAAATGAATAAAACTTAAAAACTAAAACTGATCAGGTAAACAATAGATAAATTGTCCATGCATTATCAAGTTTCTGGATAAGTCATTCAGTACCGAGGAGAATCTGAAAACTTGTCAATCACTCCACTTTTCCTTAATAATGTACGTGAAAAAAAAAATTTTAACGTTCTTGGGGTAATATCTTTCTGCTCTTGTTTGGAGAATTCGCATGAAATTTTAAACAAGATTTAAAAAAGGTGTCTGTGGGGGGAGTTTAGTTCCTGTTTTCTCGAAGCAATATTTGCACTTAACTCATTTCCGCCGGTTGCTATGGTTTAGGGTCGTGAGGGACCCGAAATGGAAAAAAATCGCCCAAAACTCTCGTTACTTCCGTTTTACGCCATATTTGGCACACAGGAAGTAGACAGATTTTGCCAATCACTGGCCAAAGTTTAGCAAAGACACTTCAATTCAGCCTACATAATGAATTTTTGTTTGAACACTTCACCCGGTGTGTGACCCGTAAAAGATGGCGTCCGAATCGAAGAGGCCGCAATCGGCGAATTTGTCTGTTGAAGAGGTTTTAGAACGAATATATGGGGGTGATGAAGATCATCTGGGCATGTCGAGTGATGAAGAAAGTGAAATCGATCGAGAAATGGATTACCAGAGCGGAGTTTCAAGGTAAGCAATTTATTTTACTTTCGACCGTGTGGTGACGCTGGTGCTACGCAATTGAAAATCTGGTCTTGAAATGCGAGCAAATACTGTTCTGGTTGCATTCATACGTTTTATTTCTGGCCAGTTTCAAGAAATGTATCCATATGAGAGTGAAAAGCTTTTTTCTGAGTGATTTTAGATCAAGCGACGCCTAATTCGCTCAAGGACGCTAAAATATTAGGGCTAGGTCGAGATGGCTCAGGTTTCTTATGTGGCGTTTCCATGGAGCTCGAGAAATGCAATCGCATTTGTGATAACATAATGTACATTACTGCTTTTGTACTGTTTTATTTGGCAAATTTTTGAATCCATGCGTTGGGAACGGGATGCCCCCTGTTTAGCATTGCAATGGATTGACAACAAAGTAGTATCTTTACTAACAACAATCGATAATGCTAATGACAGAGTTCAGGTCAACAGGAAAACAAAGACTGCTGGTGTATGGAACACAAAGGTAGTTTACCAGCCAAAAACAGTATCTAATTACAACAGGTACATGAATGCTGTTGACAGGTCTGACCAGATCTTGGCCACAAATAATGTCCTGCGTAAATGTATGAGGTGGTGGAAAACGTTGTTTTTTCACCTTATTGACATTGCAGTTGTGAATAGTTTTATCTTATTCAAGGAGCACCAGGCAAAGAACCCTGATGATGAAGCCCTTCACAGGCCAAGAGACTACTCACTGAGTAGTTTCCGGGAGGAGATTGTGCGAGAAATTTGCAACTTCAATGAGTACGAGAATGCCCCATCAGGCAGTAATCTGAAGCCACCCCCTCCTCCATTGGGAGACTTTGAGACCGTACATATGCCAGAATTCTCTGAGATCCGGAGGTGGTGTGTAGTATGCTACAAGCAGGGCAGGGGTGACCTGAAAGTGAGCTCCTATTGCAGTGCACCACTAATGCAAGGGGAAGTACATGCACATGATAAAGGACAGGAACTGCTTTAGAGTGTTCCATTCCAGGGAGTACCAAAGCTCCTAAATGTATTTTTTCCATTGCTATTGTTACTACATTTTAACCATGCTGTTGTTGCTACACTTTTTACATGTTGTGTTCTAAAAGAAATATCACAAAAATAACCCAAAAAAATACAATAATTTAGGACTTAGGAATTGTTTTAGACAACCAATGAAATACAGTTTTATGTCTTTCTCTCTCCGCCTAAAACCACACCCATAAATGCTGCTCTTGCCTGAGCTCTGTTTACTGGGCAATAATAAAAAATAAACACATATGTTGGAGCAATATGGCTATGGACAATAGGTCCATAGCCGCTTTTATTGAAACGAACAAATCATGAATGAATTCTGTTATCATGTTTGCCCAGTAAAGGTGCGGGCCAAGAAAAACGCATCAACACTAAATATGGTTACAAGAGAAGGGGGTGGATCAGGGGAAGGAGGTGGGAATCAAAGCAGCTTGTCACGCCGAGTAATAGAAACGAATGGCAAGCACATGGCTTGCCGTTTCGCGTGACGTGCGAAAACTCTAGTAGGGGGGTGGACATAATGGCCAATGCCACCTCCCCCAGACCCAGTCCCCTTGACTAGCCAATAAACTTGGGTCAAAGAGAAAAGACATAAAAATTCTATTCGCGAGCAAATATTTTATTTTTGACAGATTTTTCAGTGGGACCTGTGAAGGAGTGTCAGGGGGTGTGTGGTGGGCCCACGTTTTCATTTACAACACTCCCAGATCTTCTCCTATGCTAATGTAGCTCACCAACAACAATGCCGAAGAAAAACAATTTTCATGACTTTTGTGGGCAGACGAGGTTCTTTTTAAGAATTCATAACTACAGACAGATTTTATCTTTTTCTTTCAGATTTTCAGGTCATTTTGTTGATGAAATAAGCAACATTTTATTTTGAAACGTCTTAGGAAGATATTACAACCCAGTGGAGGAATTTTCCTTCTTCCTCAAAAGTGATGCATAATTATGCTAATTTCTGTTGTTTCAGAATTTTTTACTGAAATGTTCTGGGATTAAACCCTAAGATATATTTTTTTCTGAAAAGCCCATTTTGTACACTTTCAAATGAGATAGTAATCTACATTCCTGTAAATAGCTGCTGAGATATAAAATAAAACAATGAATACGGTCAATTTGTGTGTTTTTTCTCAGGCGGAAATGAGTTAAAAGCGAAAAAAGTCAAAAGCCTTTTTTTCGTTTGATATCAAATTTATCATAAAAAAATTTATCAAATTTATTATATATAACTAATTATCATTATTAGTTTAGAGAATCATTCTTGTTATTAATATTTCTTCATTTCGTGTCCCTCTCACCCACTCCATCTGTCTTGTTTTGCAGAACCAAGGAGTATTTCCTTGGTAACAAAGATATGAGTTCACAACAAGCAGTGGTCAATGCTCTCAGGAGTGATGCTGTATGGATCCAGAAACAAAGGACCCTTTCCTTCTGCAATATTTTTACATGGTTTGTGTAAGGCCTACAGGAAAAAACCAAGTGAGGAGCAGAGGAAAACGATACCAGCCTCGGTAATTTGTCTTCAAATAAAATGAATATGGTATTATCAGAACGTAGCATGGAAACTGGCAAATGCAAAGTTGCTACTTTTACCTTTTTTGCTACTTTACTTTTTTCAAACCAGTTTGATATGCAGTTTTGATTGCTACATTTAAATAGTACACTGTAACTAATTTTGCTAGACTCTTGCCATCAGAATTTTTTTTTTTAATTTTTAGAATGTCTCCAAAAGGTGATTGGAAAACAAGCAACTGATGTGTGGGTATTCAACAAGACAATCCACATTGATTATAGCAGGAGTGTCACTCCAAGGGAAGCTCAAGATTACACTCTTTTGGATGATACAACCCTTCCTGTCTTGAGCGGGATAACAGGTATGTTACTCAGGACTTAGATGTGCAAGTATAAATGATACGATAAATACAATATAAACTAAAAAATCATATTTTTTTGTTCTTTGGGCACAATATTTGGGAGCAGCGAGAACGTCATCTGAAAATGAAACTTCACGTTTCTGCAATTATTCAAAGTCATTACGCTTGCAAAATTTGTTCCGACTATCCTGGAATCAAATTTCAACCAGCGCCTCAGAGACTCAGAGATAACAAGAGAAAAACTGAACATTTGTCATCATATGCTCACGTCGTCCACACAACTGCCAAATAGTTCATTTCACGTTGTGGAAAGAATGAGAACGTCTGCCAAATGTTTCAAAATGAAAAATACACGTACAAAGCGTGCAAAACTATTGTTTGTCATTGTCAAATATGCAAATTTGTGACATTCTTGTTGCCGTCGTAGTCGTGGTTGCTTAACCTCCCTATTATACCTATTCGGAAGGGAAACAGAAGTCTGAATGACTCCTGATCTAATACATTTATAAACAATATGCATCGAAACCATAATCCATACGAACTGTGTCAACAGTAGTTGTAAAGTAATTTATAGCATTTTTTTTATTATTTTGATTCATGAAGCATAACATATACATGTACGTAATTACCGTAACTGCGAAAGAGTAAACTCATACATTCTTATAGCCTTATATCGTTGTGATGTTCCTGGCATTGATGATGGGGAAGCTCTGCAGAAACATATTTTGGTCGAAAAAAGTCTGCTGGCTAATAATTTCCCTCAAGGTCTTATGAGCAGTGCATGTGTTGCCAATGGGGCCAATTATGACCTTGCTGTCAATAAGTTTTTAGTTAGAATGCGGTTTTGGAGCAAAGGAATTGTTAACCAAAACAAACTATAGAGAAAAATAACCGCAATGTTTTAATTTGAAGTTCCATGGCCTTGCATTAGTGCATTTGCACACGGTAATACCACGCGTCTACTGATCATGTTTACCGCGTAATTACCACAGTGGGCGGAACTAACTCGGTGGGGAGGAAACCGCAACTGAGATAAAGACGAAAGTAACCGAATGCCGCGGTCGATTAACTGTGGTTGTACCCATGATTCACAAGTCTTTTTGTTTTTACTTGTTTTTACTAGCATTTTTTCGTATTGTTCGTAATTAGTTTTCCTGTTCTTTCTTTAGTTTTTCGTTCGTTTTTGTTTCTAATTAGTTTCGTTTGTTTCTACGTATTATGCAACTTGTGGTATTTCATGTATTGTTTCTTCACTCTTTTTGTGTAATTTTAATATAAAGGTGTCGTTTGCGTATACTGTATTTAGTCATCGTAAAACCGGAGCGCCGCACAGATCTTGTAAGTGTAATCTTTCCATCTTAAGTGTAATCTTTTCTCTTCGTTTTTGTACTTCATGTACTTTTCTTGTGTTTTTATGTAGGTTTATATGTATTTTTATTTCAGTGAATCGTCAAAGTATTAAAGTAGATTAAAAGAGTGTGCAAGGAGTATTTTACAGTGGTAATGTGCTGCAAAGTGAAAATAGTTAACAATGCCGTTGTTCGCGTAATTGTTAAATTTAACATAGCTTTTCCCCCCAGCAGCCTTCGCACCAACCTTGATTTCAAAGAATCATAGCTGATAGCATTTTTTTCACCAAACAATTTCCACACAGGTAATTTTGTCAAAATTCCACGTTTTTGTGAGTCTGATTGTGACACGTTCAAACACGAAAGCCGCCTTTGGAAACAAAAGCCTATTGAAACCTAACCTTTTTCGCTCGCATTACCGCGTCAGAATTAAACGACACTCGGAGCTAGCACTTGCACATGACACAAATTGGTTTCCCCCCTGTAAATAGCTCTTAAACCAATCAGGTTCGTTATCACTTACTCCACGTTTTGACAGTCAATGGCGAGTTTCCAAGAGTCGACAGCAATAACAAGCGTGCCTGTGGTGAACGAGTACCTATAAGCATACGCAAATTGATGATCATTAATGAGGCCATTGTCAGCTGCAAATCACTGGAGGTCATTGTTGGCAAACGATTCATGCACTTTTGAGATGCAGGGAAGTATTGAGATTGGTCTGTAATTATCACTTTCGGTCTGGGACCCACCTTTGAACACGCACGGGAGTCACTCTAGCCATTTTCCAAATGGACAGAAAGCAGCCACATTGGAAGGATGCATTGAATAAATTAGCTACAACATTACTGATGTAAGGTGCAGCAGTCCTAAGGACTTTAGCTGAAATAGAGTCTGCACCTGTGGCCTTGGAAATATCCATAGTTCGCAGAACTTTGAAAACATCGTTTTCACTCATGGCATGAAATTTAAAGCTGTGGTTGGGAATACAAACTGTAGATGAAAGACTATCCTGTTGTAGGTCAACTGGGCTGCCATGGGGTTGCTGACTGGCTAACGGAGTGGAAGCAATTGCTGTGAAATACTCGTTTAGAGAATTTGCAATGTCATGTTTGTCAGTTAGCTCTTTAAAGATGAATAAACATGTTCATTCAGCTTCCTTTGTAGGTGTCCTCTAAGCCTTGCTGCCAAGCTGAACGTTAATATATCGAAAGTGGTCTACTGCATCGCATAGGACAACCTCATTCTGAAAAGGAAGCCAGTTATATGCACAAGAGATAACACGTTTCGGTTTTCTCGTTTTCTACTTCCATTTCGACTGAAAAATCACAGAAAATTATTTTAAGGAAAATATTTTGCGAAAGAAAACTTTTCTGCAGCCGCTTCAACTTCGGCGAAATGTTATTGCGGGAACAAAACGGGCAATCCCAAGCGGGCAGTATCACTCCATCTTGCCCATTCAGATAGCCAATCACAGCGCAGGATTTGGTTCATCTTGCCTGCTCGCAAAGCTTGCCATATTATATATATAAGTTGCAGGATTAAAGAGGATGCATCGATTCTCTGTGACTCTGAGTTTTTGATATGTATGCTTAGCTCTGCTACCACAACATTGAGCACTTAATGCCAAAGTAGACTCTACCTCCACATTTACATATATGTATATATATGTATATTCAAAACTGAAATTAGGCAGTATGTTACAGGTGAACATTTCAATAACCTATATGAAATTTTTTTCTTGGTTAAGAAATGACTTTCAAGGTGATAATGGATGCAGTTTCCAAGACATCCATTCCACTTGGGTGGGATGATTTCGAAAAAAGTGGGACAATGAAGCAAGTTGCAGTAGCCCTTTTTAACAAAGTAAGACTTCTTGTGTATCCTTAACTATTCAATGGGTGCCCATTTTTTGGCCATTATACTTACAGTTCTGAATTTGATTTGAATTTGAGATGTACCTCATTTGCAAACAATAACCACTAAATCTTTTCCTCAACCATTTCACCCGTTTGCGTGTTTGTTTACTTTTTTGGGCCCAACAACTTTGTGCCATTTTTATAGTTGACACAAAGGGTTTTGATTATTGAATTGAACTTGAAGTAACATTTTTATAATTGTTAATATGCCCACTATTATTATTTCTTATTACATACTATGTGTGGATATCAGTGTGATAAAGCCGTGACTAAAAATGATACCCGTAAAGTGATATGATATCATTTCACTGCAGTGAAATGCCATTTCACCATATCGCTCACTCGAAGACTCACTCATTCGCAATATGGTATTAAAATCTCGTGAATAATTATAACTATTGTATAACAATAATTAGCGTGTGCAACTGTATTGTAAAACCAAACACTCACACATCCTTAATTATTGTTACCTATGTGACCTAAATAATAGCAATGTTCATTACTTTGTTCATGTCCTTTCTTGCAGGGTACTATCTAGATGAATGAGGATACCTTTTGAAACGCTAGACCCACTCTATAAGTCAAAAACGTACAGAGACAAGTACCAATGTTTAGAAAATGCCATGGCTGATGCTATTGCAAGTGTTGCAGTTGTGACTGCATACACAAGGCAGACGTTATCAGCAGCAACAGATGGAGAAATTGATCAAATCACTGACAGTTTAGTTCAGATGGCAGATGACCAAGAGCTCCCAATTGATCAGAGGGCCTTGGTATCATACTCCATCCTAGTTTTTGTTTGCAAGATGGTAAGTATACAAATGTGAACTTGGCAGCAAAAGAAAGTTCATCAATTTGTTGGTCATGGAGAATTATAGTATGCTCAATGAATGACCACAGGGATGTGTTAAGTGAATAGGCTAATACATAAAACACAAGGACATTGATGTATACAAACTTACAATGGACCCCGAAGTAGTAACATCCAAAGAACAAAACGAAACAGCTACTAGGTCACATCAAAATCTTGTATTACTATTTACCGTAAAGTCCCAAATGCAATTTATATATATGACCGTCTTTTGTAATTAGGAGGTTCTCTTAATTCAATTTAATACAGATTCTTGAAAAGGTAGGCTTGCAAGAGCTCTTCCTCCGGGTAGAAGACAAAATTGAAAAGGCTGTGCTGCCAAGTTACATCGAAGTATCCAATGTCACTGCAATTTCAGACAAGAAAGGTGTTCAATTATCTAAAGAAGTCTGCAGTGACATTGACAAGGCATTGAAAATTTTCATGTCTTCAATCACCAATCTCAATGTCCAAAATGTAAGTATACTGGTAATAGATGCATGATCATTAATTATTGTTTTTTTTGTTACTATATAAACACACATATATATTTATTAAAAACTGAATCATTGGATAATGCAATTCAAGACTTTTCATTGGCTTAGCTATCATGGCATATGAGCTAATATACCATAGCCTCCAAATATGGTAAGTGTACGCATCAGCTTAAATTCTTTTCACTGAGGAAACAATGGGGGCCAGCGAAAATCTCTTCGCGCCGGAGTTAAATGAAAAAGAAGTCCTTGAACTGTTACAAAACGCAACACTAAATTGGATTGTCTAAAGATCTATACAAATAGGCAACCAATATTTTACTTCTGAGTTTATTCTTGCTATCTTGATGAAAAAGAAAAGAAAGTAATGGTTACCCACCACCCAATATGAGCATGCAGCTTGTTACTTTAAGGTTAATACCAGTTGTCAACTTAAGGTTACTTCCCACCTTCGCGGGTGCCCTTCGGAAAAAAAATCGTACGCGCCCCAGTTTAAATAAAACCCTAACAAACTATATATCATAAGAAAGCTTAATAAATGCACTTTACGAAAAAAATACAATTTTAGCGATATTTTCTTTCAGGAAGTGTCAGGATCTCGTAAGGCGTGAAACGACCGCGGGTTCTTCTATTGAATTTATCGGC
>BLFK01000149.1:54349-66849 GCA_014634185.1 Astreopora myriophthalma | reverse complement strand
CGAATTTTTGCTTCCTGTCATGCGCAGTTCTTCAATATTTGACGACAGCCCACCGTTGCCCTCACGTCGACGACATGAAACCAGTGCTTGTGGAGTTGTGTCGAAAACGGGAGACTTTCTGGCTTTCTTCCCCTTTGCGTTGACGATTTTTTGAGAAATTCCTATTGATTTAATATCGTTGATCGTAATTCATATCCATACAGTTTTGTTGGTGACTTTCATGAGCTTTCTCCAAGAGTTATGATTTTTTTTATTCATTTTTTAAACCCTTCCGCACCAGAACCAAGCTTCGGCAGTTCCAACAACAAGAAGCAAGCTCGGTAAGAAATCTAAAAAATGCTTACTTTATACTGCTGCTAAGCCCTGTTATGTCAGTAATTTAGAATTTCACCAAAGTTTTGAACTGTGTTTTGCCTTGCAAGGCTGATTTACATTGACCGTGAGTGTCAAATGTAATCTATCACTGTGTTTGTGATCATAGATAGCAGTGGCACTGGCTTCGCAAACCATTGGATCATGTCACTATATCTGCATGGATACGCTAGGCATTTCAAAGCCATACAGAGACCCTCTATTCCACTACAGACGCTTCTCTGACTGCAAACAAACGTTTCGGGGATCTGCAGGACTTCAGCAAGGTCTTCAAGATCATTTTTTTCCACCCTAAATTCGACCTTACATTCGGCCTCGGCAATACAATCCAGGTCGAAATTCGCATAGTCTTAGTAGGAGAAGTTTGGATTTTTGGATTTATTGCAGTCCCACAAAAGGACGAACTCTTCATCATCAGTCACCTCTTCATCATATGCCAACAGGAGCTCATTCCTAACAGCTTCAAATGATGCCATTCGCGTATTTTATATTTTATCAAAATTGTTGGTAATACCGTCATGTCGATCTGCTTAAAGTGACAAAACAAGCATAGCACGACGGCGTACTCGCCTCAGTCTTAGCGCGGATTTGAGGTCCCCGTCGTCATCTCCCGTCCTGATGCTTAAGGTCTCTAATATTTTCAGTGTACTCGAGTTGTTCGTAATTCAAACTTATCAAGAGCTAGGAGTTATTTTTGAGGATGGCTGAACAATCAAGAAGATTTGTGTCTCTAGACAAACCTATAGACAAGTTTATCGAAGACCAAAAAAACAAGAACACTCTTTCAAAGACACGAAGAGATGTAAGTTTGCTGGGTGAGTTTCTCAACTCCAAAGATGAAAGCAGAAGAATCGAGGAAATCCCGCCAAAAGAGCTTAATGAAAATCTCAGTATGTATAAAATAAACAAATTACAGCATGGAAAGCCCTTTGTACGGGATTTTCACACTCGTTGGTTTTGTATCAGAAATCTCACTCATTCGCTGCGCTCACTCGTTCAATTTCAGATACTTCACCAACTCGTGTGAAAATCCTGTGCACGCGCGAGCTTAAGCAAGCACGTTTTTGAGACCCGAACGGCAACCGGAAGTGAGCTGTTTTCCCTTTTAACTTGTCTTCACACAACGACATTTACAGTATCTTTTCTCCATTCGAGATGATTAGTATAAAAATCTGGGAGACACCACTGTCCTGGCTCACAAAATGTTCTTTTCTGGCTGCCGTCCACTTCTCAAAAACGCACACGCCCACTGCGAACATGAACGAACAAATTATTCACCCATTTGTAAGTGGTATTTTGTACGACGTTTATAGTTGCTCATGCACGTATTGGTCTTTGAGAACGAGGCATACAACTTCCCTGAGCAGCATGTTGTCAGGGTATTAATTTCGCTACCAACGAATGAAACATTCGCAACATTTGTTGTGAGTGCTATTGTGGACGACAATTATAGTTGTTCATGCATGTATCGGTATTTTGGCTGCCACTCTTTCAGCATGAGGCATACAACATTTCTAAGCAGCGTATCAGCATGTTGTACTGATACCATAAATACTCGCTTCTGATTGGTTGGAAGGGGATCAATTTATCCCAAATTGTATCGATAGCTGAACAATTAAATTTTAATTGCATCGGTCACATTCCTTTCTAGGTTTAAGCCCAGTTTTCCCACATGAGTTCGTCCTGGTATCTTTAACTTTATGTAATGGTTTAAATCAAGGCTGTAAACTTTCATGTGAGTTTTGTCGGTAAAATAACACTTTTACCGTGTCGACGTGCACTTCCTTTCCTGTAGATCATTTATCAAAAAGTCGCTCACGCGTTCAGAATTTTGACAGCTTTCAAGCCAATAAAATTTAGCATCATGTTGCAAACTTGGGACATGCTCATCTTAGTAGCTTGTTCGCGAAAGAAAGAAATTATTTTACGGAGAACTTTGGCAAAAAGTGCTGAGAAAACAAAGTTAGAGAAGTAAAATATTCAATCACAGCGTGGCTTCATTTTAGCAACCCTCCATAACGAAGAGACGTCAGATAGAAGCTTGTATTTACAGTAGCAGTATTATTAAAAGGAAATCTATCTGTTCGAGAAACAATTAGGGATTCATTGTACGCATGAACAGATCAGACTTTTTAGTAACCTTCTAACCTTTTAGAACCTTGAGGCGATTTTCGCTACGCTTGGATGTTTTGAGGAAGCGTACAGCGATTTCGCTACGCTTTAAGAACGAAGCATTCAACATTTTGGAGCGCTATTGCAGTCAGTCATTATTTGTTTCTGAACAGCATGTTGTCAGGGTATTAAGGACACATTCGCAAAATTTGTGAATGCTGTGCTAGTCGATGTGTATAATTGCCTAGGCGTATATCGATATTTTGGTCGCTACTCTTTGAGAACAAAGCATACAACATTTTTTAGCAGCACAGCCTCCTGTGACTTCTGTGTTCATCAAAGTTTTTATCTTTCTCTCACGACCTGACACTGCCAATAGTCGGGTCGACTTTTCAAATGACAGGTCATCACGACCTGATCGGATCGTCACGATCTGCCAAGATATTTGCAGCTGCCCTAGGCAGTTCGACTTCTGGCAGTAAAGCTTACTTCACGACCTGAGATCCAGTGAGTCGGTAGCCTCCGTTGCAGACGTCCTGCGGTGTTCAGGTCCCATCCCTCCCCCACAAACGTCTGCGCACTCGAGCGGGGATTTGTGTTCCGCCAATCAGAAACTAGCTCTTAAAATCCAGGAGCTAATTATATATGCGCAAATTAAAATCCAATATGGCGGACAACTGCGAAGACGAGTTTTCACGAGCGTGCAATGAAATAACCCAAATCTTTGATATTACAAAGCTAACTAGCTTCCAAGAACAAGCTCTAAATAACATAGGTATCCAGAGGAAAGACGTATATATAAATTTACCGACAGGATTTGGGAAATCGTTGATCTACCAAGCTCTTCCGATGCTTGGTAAATTGTTGTCGTCCAACGAGTCGCCTATTGTAATTGTTGTCTCTCCACTTGTGAGTCTTATGAAGGACCAAGTACATTACTTGAACAGCATCGGAGTGAAAGCCACAAGTTTAAGTCTGGCCGAGACCGAAAGCGAGAAGAGAAATGTTGAGAGAGGATTGTTTTCCATCGTCTACGGTTCGCCAGAGTCCTGGTTATCGGAACGCTGGAGGAAGATGCTACTAAATGCTGTATATTCTAAGAATATTTATGCTGTTGCCGTCGATGAAGCTCATATAATAAATCATTGGTAAGTTACTTTACTGATAATTATATTCTTGATACAAATTTAAGAAATGTAAAGCAGAGATCCGAGATAATGTGTCAAGATATACATGTAGCTTATTTCCTTCTAGCAAATTTGTATCTTGAATTCAGGCATGATACAATGACAAAAATCCATGTAAAAAATTATGAGCTTTAACGACTGTGTTGCATTTTGAAATTCTGGTATTCCAGTTAAGACATATACATGCAAACAGCGTTATAAGCATTTATATAAACTAAGAAAAAACTATCAACTTCAATACAATTTTCAATATAGATGCTATAATTACACTACATAATGACACAAGATATTTTTCTATAGTTACCTATCATTTTCACAGTACATGAAGAGATTCTTTAGACTGACAGCAAGCCCTGTTCGGTTTTTAGCATGTTTTTTTATAATGTAGCTAGTATGATTCAATTTTTTCAAAAACATTAAAATGATTCAATAATTGTGAATTGTTAAACACATGTATAATTTGTAAACCATTAACGTTAATTTTCAATGGCTTTCTCTCTTACTATTTTTCTAGGGGAACTTCCAAAAGTGCCAAAAGAGCAGCATTTAGAGAAAGCTTTTCTCATCTTCACGAAGTGCGTTCCTTGGTTCCCCCAAATACTCCCTTTGTTGCCTTGACTGCAACTGCAACAGAAAGCACGAGAACCACAATTTTTCAAGCTCTTCGCATGAAAGATGATTGTGTCATTATTAGCCAAAGCCCCAACAAGCCAAACATAACATACTCTGCTCAATACATGGACAAAGGGAAGGAACCAGAACATTACTTTCAATGGTTACTTACTTCAGTCTCTGAAAAGGGTACTTTAGCTCCAAGAGTAATTATATACTGCCAAACAATTAAACAGTGCCATCTACTCTATTCCATCTTTAAGGCAAAACTTGGCAGTAAAATGTACAAAGATTGTGAAAGGAAGCCACACAATGCATTGGTTGAAATGATGCATTCTTGCACTCCAGCAGAGAACAAATCAAACATCCTAACATCTTTTCAGGACCAAGATGGGGCCATAAGAGTTTTGATTGCCACAATTGCTTTTGGGATGGGTGTGGATTGCAAGGGTGTCCAAACTGTGGTCCACTTTGGACCTTCCAAGAACATTGAGGCTTATGTGCAAGAATGTGGAAGGGCTGGGCGAAATGGTCAACAGAGCCATGTTTGGCTGTTGTTCAATGGTGTTATGCTAATTCATGTGGAACCAGAAATGAAATTGTTTCTCAAATCAAAAGGGTGTAGACGACAGTGCATTTTAAACAAGTTTGAATCCACAGTAGCTACTCACCCTGGGCCAGCACATACTTGCTGTGACAACTGTGCACAATCCTGTGAATGTGGTTCTATGGACTGCAAGACATTCACTGTCTTTCCCTGCTTGGATACAACTAGTACAAATGATACCACTCCAATAACTAGGAAGGTCAGAGCTGTTTCTAATGAACAGATGAAAAAAGTAAAGGATGAGCTTATATTATACAGAAAAGAGCTCATTAGGAAACTAATGGCAAAAAGCCCTGCAGGGGAACTGGTCAGCTTTGTGAATCCAAGGTTTTTGCTTGGGTTTTCTACTATTCAGATAGAACAAGTGCTAAGCAACTTCGATAAACTATTTACAATCAATGATATCACTAGTGTTGTTGAAATTTGGGACATGAAGCATGCACACATGGTTCAATCCATTGTGAATAAAGTTTTCAATGACATTTCACATTTAGCTGACCTGGGTGATGACGACAGTAGCGATGAGGAAGAAGACCTTGATGAATGGGCTGATGCTGTACCAGATAAGGAACTAATGGATCTGCTATCTGACAGCTTCAATGCATTGGAACTTGATGAATCACTTTTGGAAACAATAGCATCATCATTGGATGTTACTCCAGAACAGCTGAGTGTGTTTGAGGACCACTGAAACATTCAATGGTTCATGTTATAAATTATTTTGCATGTACCAATTGAAACATTTTAAACTAATTGATTATAATAATATACATACAGTACTATGGTTAAGATTGTTGTCTTGATCAAACTTATATTTTTTAATTTAGCTTTGAACAGATTAATACTGTCTATCTTTAATTATTCAAAAAACTATACCTTATTATCTTGCTTTTGTTCCCAAATCAATATTTTTTGTGTGTTTATTTAACCACTTGAACAACTTAGAAGAATCAATAGTGCTTGATGGATCTCTGTCAAAGGCTGGAAAATGTCGGTAGTGTCTATTTTCACAGAGGCTTAATGCATCTTGTTCTACCAGTTTGGAGACAACTTCATATATATCATCTCTTGCACTTCCATGGCTGTGGTAGGATCCCCTTGATTTCTTGCGAATTTCTTTATCAACATTTGATAGTATCTTTCTGCATGACTGTTCAGATTTACAAATACGAGCAACAGCAGTTTCTGTTACATTTACTCCAAGGTTTTTTATAGCTTGCTTTAGATGAAGATTGCTTATTTCCACTTCTAAGTCAAGGGCATTGTTTGCACCAAGAACACCATGGTTATTCACTCCTCTGTTCCAAATTAATCGATGTGCATCTCTAGGTGTTAGCAATGCATTTACTTGAAACAACAAATACAAGCATTCAAGAGCATAGTTCTTACTGCTTTTGCCATCTGCTTTGCATAGAATCAAGAGATACTTGTATTGGCGCAAGATTCGCTCACCATCTCCCTCTGAGACAGCATCTAGGAAATTCATGAAGAATAACCCTTCATTCATGAGAGCAGTGTTGTAGTTGTACATGTCATCTTTTGTGTTTTTTGAAATAACCTTATCTGGCTGTTCTTTGGTAAGCTTCACTTGGGGAACAACTGGTGGTGGATTATGAGTCAGTTCGTGATTTCTGCGCCTTTTTCCATCCTTTTTGAATGACTTATCACAGCCATTGAAGCGGCAAGGATACCTCCCATTGTCATTTACACTCTGTGCATCGATAAGGTCTTGCTGTTCTTGTGCAGTTATCACACTATCTATAAGGCCATTCACAGCTGCCTTCTGTAGGATGAACTCATCAACAATCATAGCAGAGACTTTGTGTAGAAACCGTGATTGCTCAAATTTAGGTTTGCATGGCAGGTCAGATGGTATTTCAGGTGATTTTGGCTGACTATTCACAGTTTCCATCCCAAATGTCTTGAGTGCTGCTGCTACTACTCTTGCCTTGACTTCAGTGATGATGAAGTCTTTGTTGGGTCTGTAAGCCTTCTTCACCTCAACTTTTACATTTCTTCTGTTGATAAGATTTCTATCATAGAACATTGTACAAGCATCATCATCTGAGCTGGGACTGTAGAATCTCTTGTAGAGCATCTGTAAAAATTCAGTAAAAAAAGATAAGTGAAAATTATATTGGAGTTTTCACAAAATTAATACAAATAAACAGCAATTTGCAGTATTGTAGTCAAGTCCATTTTATTGACCTATTATTATATGTATGGAACTTAAATCTTAGAAATCCTAGTGACCTGGTAAAGACTAATGGAGGACAGGGCACTGGATTGAAAATGACCGATTTGTATTGTAATTGTATAATGATTATTGCATTGTTTATTTTTAGACTGTTACTTGTTTTTGGGGAAAGAATAATGAATACTTGTTGATACATATTAGATAATTCAAGTTGTTCTATATTATGTTAATTCTCAATAGTTCCATTATTTCTATACAATTATGGACGGTGAAGACACTCGAACAATAAACACTTGACTTTATTCAGATTTTTAGTTTTTGAAGCTATATTGACTGCTTCAAACCCTATAAATAATTAGGTTTGAACTCAAATACCCTGGGTAATTAAAATAAAACTTTTTCTAGCTGTTTTTTGCAAGGGATGTAAGCTAAAAAGTGGTAAGAAAAAACAAGGTGTTCACTATTAGAGAGTCCTTACTGTAACACAAATTATTATTATTACCTCAAGTATCTTCATCCCAGTGTGCCAATCAGCAATTCCAGGAATAAGTCCATCAAGTCGAGCTTCTTCTGTATAGCCATTGCTGACAGCATTTATGGCATTCACAGCCCTGTCAATAGTAAGTTGGTCACCAATAAGGGGTTGCTTATCAAATACTTTTTCTCCTTGCTCATTGACCTTAAAAGGAACACGGCTTTGAAGTATTCTAAGGATGTTTGTCATTCCTTCAGTTTCATTTTCATTCTCAAATATTATACCCAGTGGGACCTGTGGAGATATAAAATGTTCAAAACAAAAGTGATATCAATGTGTCAATTCAAATTGACAATTCAGTGACATTCAACAACAGTCAGCTTGTGCTAAACTGAGTCAAAAAAGCATGAACATGTTCCACTGATGAATAAATTAATGATTATTTGTTACATTTTGATTTGATTCTTTGAACTGTTGAATTTACTATTCATCTTTTGACAATATTGTTTTTACTTAATTGATGATTTTAATCTATTCCATTCAACTTTGTACTTTCAGATAGGCTTCATTTATTCTGAATAATCAAATCAAAGAATAAAATCAAAATTCAAATAATTTGATTGAGACTAAAATTATTAACTGCTCATGCTTGGGATAATTTACCTGTAGTATTGTTATATTTTGGTGCAAACAATTAAATATCCATGAAATATAAGCAATACTATTAAATTGTACCATTAGTTCATAAATTTTGCTTTCTCTTGTTTAATTAATTAGCACCATTTTTATTTGAAAATTAAAAACAATAAAATGCATTATTAATAATACCTTGTCAGATTTCTGTTTTGACTCTTGACTGTATTTGTGTGGAATATGATACATGCATGCCTTCTTTAAACATTCAAATGCTGGGATGTACTCTACTAGTATTCGGGCCACCAGGACAATATAATTGAACCGCTGTAAATTTTGGTCATTAACAGATGGGAGGAATGTTTTGTTAGGCACTTCAATAAGCTCAGCAATTTCTTTGTTGTGTGGTAGATGATTTCCAGATACTCTATTGAATACAGCTATATGGTTCACCCAGTGTACATCAGTGTTCTGTTGGGCTTTTGTCATATGCTTTCTTTCTTGTCTAATGTCAAGGTTGTCAAATGCAATTACACAGCCATCATTGACTGGATCACTAGCTTCAGCAGAAGTACATGCAGTAGGCTCAGCAGTAGTACATGCCGTAGGCTCAGCGGTAGTACATGTGGTAGGCTCAGCGGTAGTACATGTGGTAGGCTCAGCGGTAGTACATGTGGTAGGCTCAGTGGAAGTATATGTAGTGACATCTGTAGAAGTAGATGTAGCTTCACTAGTAGTGCATGTAGTGGCTTCAATAGAAGTACATGTAGTAGAAGTATTCAAAGAATTTGTAAATTTCTTGATTTTGCTGTCAAATTCCCCACCCAGAACATCCATCTTGGCTAGAGTCCTTTGATTGGATGTGGTAATGCAAAGCTTGTTCATTCTTTGTAGAGTTGTCTATTAGAAATAGAAGGAAAGGAATTAGGAAAAAAATGTCTGTGTTTATTTCACAAAAAAGATAACAAAATTGACTGAATTAAATCAAATGAAATAGTAACAATTTGATGGTTTGAGTAAATGTAATAGTACCTCAATGGATCTTGATTTCATAAGGATCCCCAGAATAGAGGCAGTTGCTGTCATGTGGGAGTTTCTTTGCTTGAGAAGAACAGATCCTGCAATTGTAACACTAGGAAGCCATTCAGGCTGGTCTTTTGTCTTGTTAGTCGCACAAGCCATCAAAAAAGCGTAGAAAATAGGTGCCCTTTCTTTCCATTCGAGACAGAGATTTGCAAAACTGAAGTTTGTCAGGTCTTCTTTGGAATTTTTCCGGAGCAGTGAAGGATTTCGTCTCGAACACAACATGTTACATTCGTTGCTAATCAGACGGGTGACTTTGGCTATCACTTTGCCACGGAGTGTCTCGTCCTTCAGTATAGCTCCTGCAAGTCTATTTACAGGTCCGCGTGCTAGAGCTGTCCCAACTTTTGCCAAATCGCCATTTAGTTCTTTAGTCACTCGCTTGCTAGGATATTCGATAACTATTGACACCTTCGTTGTAGTCTTGCTCTTTGCCGGCATATCGAAAATTGGTACTTGACGTTCTTGAATGTTGGAAGTCTCTGCCGTAGCCAAGACTGTGGCTGGAAGAACATTAATAAATTCAGGGTCTTCTGCCTGAAAAGCTTCTCCAAATTGCGGTGCTTGTCCACGTCCTTTTACAGGAGTTGAAGTCAGGTCGAAGATCAGTGTTTTGGCCACCGGCGAAGAACATTCTTCGGGAGTTAAACCGCGTTTCGTTCGGGGCTTCTCACTCGTGTACAGCAGCTTTAATTCGGATTGTATTTCTTGAAGATCTTTCTCAAGTTTAGCATACTTTTCAAGGAGTCGATAGCATCCCCTTCGGCAAACGAATAATTCATTGATATATATTGCCGTGTCAATGGAGATGGAAGAACTTATTACTGCTGAAATATTGAGTTTGCTTTTGCCATGGACACGTATTTTGTCTTTCTTTAATAGAATTTTTGTTTTGCATATAAAACAAATATCGCTTTCCACAAGTTTTTTCGGAGTTTCTTTACCCGCCATTTTAAAATTTTTGACAAGCAGCCGGGAAAAGCCAGAGTGAACCGAGACCATAACATATAACGAGCATTCCAATTGGCTTATCAAGCACAATAGCATTACGTCACGGAACACAAATCCCCGCTCGAGTGCGCAGACGTTTGTGGGGGGAGGGATCGGACCCGAACACCGCAGGACGTCTGCAACGGAGGCTAGTGAGTCGGGTCGTCAACAGCAATTGACGACCCGACTCAGTTCATGTATATTGGACATGTAGGAACCCTGTTAATAGAATCAGCATCTGCCTAAACAGCACCGGGAAAGCTTGTCTCATTTAGGTCCTCCATAACATTTTCCTCAAGTAGGTCATCCCATATTTCTTGGTTTGTACCAGGGATCTGTTCGCAATATAAGCTTTCATCAAGATCTTCCGTCTGACCAATGGACTTGTGAACAAAGGTCTCATCAAAAAGCCTTCTATTGTCCTCATCAAGGTTATCAAAGTAAGATATTGTATCTAGAATGGCCTGAACTGTTAAAGGACGTTTGAGAAAACACAAGAAATAACAATTTTAAAGGTGTCTTTTTTTACAAGCACTTTGATAATTTCTCTGGTGGTAATAAAGCCATGGGGTTTAACAGCTACATATATGTAAAAAAAATTAACCCAGTCTCATTTGAAGTTTCTTGGTGTTTCATACACATGTCAATGAAAACATAAGTACAAGACAAATGATACTTTGAATCAAACTATGTTAAATATTATCTACCTGAAAATAAAATGGCTAGTTAAGAACAGAATACAGGGCGACATATCATCGAATAACACAAGCTCCTGTTGTTGTGTGTCCCATTTTACAAAAGCCCCTAACTAATTTGCACGTGCTGGCCCTGTGTGGGCCTAAATTCTGTATTCTATCCTGTAACATACTTCTTGTGCGCTAAATTTGCATGACTTTTCCAGGACATTCCGAAACCATATGAAAAATTAAAACTAACTCCATGACAAGGGTTTCCAGTCATCTCGCCACCAGTAAACTTGCCACCAAGGGTCATCTCACCACCACCAAATCGCCAAAAGTAGACTCGCCACCAAGGGTCATCTCGCCACCAGTCATGCCTTTTTTTGTAGGTTTATGGCTACGAATTTGCTGATCGAACTCATAAGCAAAGAAATATTTGGCACCTTCAATTCGAGTTTATATTCCCAACTTTAGGATGGAAATTTAGTTGATTCAAGTCGGAGTCTAGGATGCACTGTGACCGTTACACAATGAAAGTATTACATGTCATTAATCGTTGAAACAGATGCTTGGTGGCGAGATCACTTGTTGTGGTGGCGACCTTGATGACTTATTGGTGGTGAGTTTACTGGTGGAGAGTCTTCCTGGTGGCGTGACGACTAGTTACCATGACAAGGGAACCTTGAAATTCATTGTGAACTGATAGCTGTCTTATCACAAACAATTTTCTTAACTCAATGACCTCTTTCAATCATTGCATCAAAATCGACCACTCTTTATATTGTTACTAACACCATACCATCATTATGACGAACGGCGAAATCGCCATTTTGAAATTGCCCATCTGCGCCATCATTGATAGCAGTCCCAAAAGCTTGTGGTTTGTCTTCCAAATCAGTACCATCTGTCTCACAGGAAGCTTCACTTATTCCTGTTGTTTCATTTAGATGTCTTGATCGCGTACCCCGACTTACAAAGTCATTACAGTGACTACAGAAATACCTTTTTGTGCCCGTACTGACAATGCTACACTTCGTAAACAGAGAGGCTCATTAACCGGTGGGAAGGTGGACACTATTTGGTCATGTGACAAGCATCCTCCAATCAGACGATTGTTCGTTGACTTGTGAAGTTTAATCGGCGTGACTATTCCAATCGAAGGTTGTGATTCTTTGCGTTGGGAAGATTTTTCTTTTAAAGTTCTTTCATCAAAATGAATCGCCATACTAGTAACAGATCAGATGATTTGGAAAATGAATGTTTCCAAGATTCCCCTCCAAGCTCGAGACAACGTTCCATGCGTATGGTAAGTGATAAACCCTTATCTTAATAAAAGCTTCTTTGACATGTTTCTACTGAATATCTAGATCGTTGATGTCAAAACGAAGTTGTTTGATCACATACTGTATTTAAGCAAAGCACGAAGCCTGTTGTCATATTGTAAGCTAACTTAAGTGGTCTGCGACTCAGTGGGTTTCCCATTCTGTCTTTATATGCTCATCATAGCCCGGAGTTCCACAAGGCCAGAATGGTCCACATGTTTTGGTGGCAA
>BLFK01000149.1:12500-17500 GCA_014634185.1 Astreopora myriophthalma | reverse complement strand
TTTTTGTGCGTTTCCAGGTTTAGAAAATACTTATTGCTTTTTTCGCCTTTCTCGTACCAAGTGGCTTTTGATCGAATAATGGCTCCTTTTGCTATCTGTTCATAAATAGAATCATATTCCATTTTCAACATTTCAAGCCTCTCCTTACTCTCAAAGGTTGGGGACTCGTTGCATTTTTCTTCGCAAATCCTTAGAGAGGTCTCGAGATCAGAAATCTTTTTTCTTTTCTTGAGCGCTTTTTCTTTACTATACTTTATTGAAGCTTGTCTAATCCTATACTTGATTAAATCCCATAACAGTCTTTTGTCTGTGACTTCATCGAATTCCTTTAACCACGTAGGCACACTTTCATTTATCAATTTAACAAAATCGTCATCGTCGGTAAGACTGGCATTAAATTTCCAAAAAGAGGGACCGTATTCCGGTTTGTCTAAACTGTTAAGATGAAGAAAAATTGCCGAGTGGTCAGAGTTGATTGAAGGAATAATATCAGATTTTTCAATATCATCCTGGGAAGTATCACTGATTAGCCAATAGTCAAGTCTTCTCTGAATGAAAGGATTTTTCTGCCTCCATGTAAAACGTTTAGATTCCGGATTTCGAATTCGCCAAATGTCCACTAAATCAAAATCAAGACATAAGTCTTGTATTTGTTTGACAGACTCTTTTTTAAAAGGTTTTCCACCGGAACAATCAAGGTCAGAGTCCAGTGTGACATTGAAATCTCCACCCACAATTATCCTATGCTCTTTGTTTACGACGAAATCTTCAATGTTTTTATTTAAATTTTCAAAGAAATGGCATTGGTCTTGAACCTTATTGGGGGCGTAAATATTAACAAACAAGAACAACGAGCCTTGTACTTCAACTTCCATTATAATTGAGCGGCCCTCGCTATCCAAATTAATGGATTTTAGACTAAAATCAAGGTCACTTCTCACTAAAATCATCACCCCACAACTATGATTAGAACCATGTGCAAAATGAAGCTTACCTTGCCATTGCGTCTTCCAGATATCTTCAACTTCTACAGTGCTGTAGGTTTCTTGAAGGAAAATGATATCGTACTTTCGCTCATTAAGCCAGGTGAAAAGAGCTTTTCTCTTTGTTGAAGAACGAATCCCTCGAACATTAAGAGAAAGTAATTTAAAATTTATATACTCCTTCTCGAATGGGACAAATTAAAACTAGTTATGTATGCAAGTATCTCGCATTGCCACTGCGCATAAATTAATATATGGTAACAACGGAGGCCACAAGAGGTTTCTACACAACAACATAAAAAACAAAAGAAACAACAAATACAGAACATTACACAACAATATCTTACAAAAAGAATTGAAATGGCAGCTGAGTAATTAACACCTATAGCTGCCTCAGAGATTGGAACAATTTTTTGGATCTAAAACATCTTACGCAATCCCCCCGTTACAGAAAACAACAGCAAAATCAAATACAAATAAAATTGTTCAATCTGTAGAAAAACTGTTCCTAAAAAAACTAAAAGTTCAATCTACAGAGGAACAAACTGTCCGTCAATAAACAATTTGTCAGGCTCAGGTTTACTAAAAAATGCAATCTTTCCTTCTTCCCTTGCTTTCTTTAGCCTTGGCCATTGCCTTTTTCTTCTTTCACTGATTTCCTTGGGGAGGTCCGAGTAGACCTTTACATCAGTATCGCTCTCCAGCTCACGCGCTTTTCTAAAAACCAGCTCATGTTCTGGAAACCGCAAGAAACGAACGATAACAGGCCTGGCTTCTCCCATCTTCTTCCTACCAATTCGATGAGCTCTCTGAAATTCAATGTTCTCTGCATTTTCTAAATCCAGGTCTGTTTTGAGAAATTTACGCATCACTTCAAATGTATTCTCGCGCTCGACACCAGTAGTAGATTCGGGGATTCCAAAGAAGCGCAAATTTTCTCTTCTATTGTACACCTCTTGGTACAGCAATTTATCTTCTAGATCTTTGATTTTGTCCTCATTCTCCTTGTCTTTCTTCTTTAGCCCCTCAATTTCTGCGTTTGCAAACTCCATTGCATTTTCAATATAATTCGTCTTCTCTTCTATTATTCTGGACTTCTCGCTTAGCGTGCTCAGACCAGTTTGAAGGCTGTTAATGGACCTCTCCAAAACAGAGAAACGTTCAAATATACCTTCGAGCCTCTGTAATCTATTTTCGACGCTTGCAAGCGTTTGGCAGATCATTTCTAGTTGTGAGGCAATCCTTTCTGTCATATTCAGCGCTTCCAACACTTGATCAAACTTGGCAAACTAGCCATTTGCAGCTTATGTTGTGAGCCTGAGCTTGATGAGAATGTTCCTGGGTGGATAAGTGGAAAGCAGGTTGGCTACTGTTTTGCGTGCTACAGAAAGTTGACTTGGAAGCAGAATTATACCTCGCGATCGCTGATCGCAAGTAGGCACAGTGATGAAGGTCAAGAAAAGGAGGATGCGGCAGATGAAGTCCACAGTGAAAAGGAAAGTAATGTTTGTCGCTGATAACAAACCAGAGTTTCGTGATAATCAGCATGAAGCTATCACAAACTAGTCTAGTTATGTTTGCAGTTTATCTCGTGTGTGATTAATTCTCTTTTCCAACACAATAAAATCATCGCCGAACGAATTCCAGCGTTCAGAGTTTCCTTTGTTGCCTTGAAGTAATCATAAGTGCAAGTTAGGTGATAAAAAATGATCAAGGGAAAGGTAAAATTAAAACGTTTCAAAGTGCAAATTGCTTGTGTTAATGTTAATGTTTATACATTTACATATACACTGTATATCCCTCTGTGGATAGTAGTGGCCATAACGTTTGCTTGGATTACAGTGACATGAATTATATGTGGTTTGTGCCCTGGAAGCAGGCATGTGGCATTTCTTATTGGGGACAAGTGTATATTTTTTGTATATCTAGTATCAGCGCCAGCATCCAGGGGAGTCCACTTGAATGGTGATTTTGTCACTATAATTTGGAAGATATGTGTAGTGACTCAATTTTATCCTTGGTTCCGATTTTATTTTTCTTAGTTTCCAGCTCATAATCATACATGTACATTATCATAACCCCCCACCCCCCCAAAAAAAATTAAATTAAATCTAAACCAAGGATAAAATTGAAGCACGACATAGTTCAATCTCAGTTAATGAGTGATCTAGTTCATCTACACTGGATTCTGGAAGAGAATTTTCAGTGTCTAATACTAGGGACATGAATGTCTTGCCAGACCTTGTCGGGCTCAGGGGAATGCAGGGTGCTGAAGACTTCATTTGAAGACACAAATTAGTTGCTGAATATCTTTGATACCTTTATTGTATGCTCTTTGCTTAGTATAGATTAATTAGCCCGGCCTATATTTATGAATCTATTTTGAAAGGATTTCTGACTGCATATTTTCATTTGTATCTCTCCATCAACAATGTTCACCATATTATAGATTTACTTGCAAAACCTCAAGGACGTTGTAGGGATGGATGCAAATTTGAAAATAGAAAAAAGAAAAATGTGAAGAGAGACTTTGGTCAGAGAAAAAAAGACAGAAAGAAATAGCAATGCAAGAATTTGGGTGATTTGATCCAAGTACGTCTGCTTGCAAGTCTAGAGCTCTAACTGCTAGGTCACAAAGTCAACATGTTTGCTTCTCCTTTGCCCCATGTATGACCCCCAGGCTTGATAGAGTTCTCAAAATTATAAACCTTGCTGTGCTAGGCACCTTCATGGAGGTTTAAATTTAAGCAGGATTCCCTTTGAATGGTTTTAATTTGCATAAATGGTTTTTACAATAATCACAGCAGTAAAAAATGACCTTTTGGGAACTTTTAGAACCATCATCAAGGAAACCAGACAAATACAACTTTTGAAGTGATTTTTTGTTCTTTATGGGCTTACATTAACACGTGAGGATTTATTACTATAGTATTTAAAACTTGTTTATTTTCCTCAGTGCTGTTGATAGTGATGATGATGATGAAGATGACAAGTAAAGTCTCAGCCTGGACCTGTTTGCAAAGAAGAAAGCAAAAAATGTTCCAAGAATAAAAGTGGAAGGAAGGCCAAATGGAGTGAAAGTCTGTTAGGGAACTTGGTAGACATTGTAATATCTAATGATTATTACAAGAACAAATTGATACTTACCAACACTAAAAACCAGAAAAATGGTGCAATATACCAAAAGGTTCTGGTTGAACTTAAGGAAAGGGCAGCTGTGAGAAACGAAGAAGTACCATTTGATCATGTTCAGTTGCGAACAAAGTTCAAAAAAGCTATTGCTGAATGCAAGAAGACTGTTCTCACCATGAAGACGAGCACAGGAATAAAGAGATTTATTGATGAAACGGGCTATGGTCCATGGTTTAACAACCTGTTTTCCATTGTCAAAACTAGGGATGCATGCAGGCCTGAACTCGCAGTAGAGCCTTCATTTGTTCGTACACAGTCCCCATGTTTATCACATTTAGAAGCTAGTACTGATGCAACATCACCTGACACATCCTCGTCTGAGTGCAAAGAGAAAGTTGTGGCCCCAAGGAGAAGAAAGAGAAAAACAGATGAGTCTTTTCATGAAGCAATTGACCTGATTAAAACTGCCATTCAAAATGATCCAGTGAAAGAAGTCCTTTCATACATGAGTGAGCAGTCTCAGAGGTCACGTGAACATGAGCTGAACATGCTACAGATGCTTCTGCAAGGTATTCCCACACAGCAAGTTCAACCAAACCTAAATGAAAGAGCTACAGCAGCAGCCAACTTACACGGAGTAATTGGAAGTGATAGTGGACAGTATGGCAATCAGATGTCGAGTTCCGTTCATCCTGTAGACTTCAACTACCAAAATGTTTGGTTTTCTTGAATTTTCCCCTGGCAATGGTCTTGTTGAGTTTATAGTCCTTTAAATGAAAGGTTGAACGTGAAGCAGGTCTACACTTATGCAATTGTTTGGTGTTGAAATGCTAATTAATTGTATACAAAATTGATCAGAATTGGCTGAATTATTGTGTGTACATG
>BLFK01000149.1:0-2500 GCA_014634185.1 Astreopora myriophthalma | reverse complement strand
TATCCTTATTATTATCATCATTATTTACCTTCAAGTACTTAATGCACTTAAGACAATTTTTTAAACAACTATTGAGAATCTTTATATTTCAACACCTTAAATAACCAAGTGTTTGTAATTATTGTATTCTTCTTTCTCTACTTTATACTTCAAAGAGTTAAATAACTAAATTTTGTAATACTTGTATTTTTCATTGCCAACTTGCAAGTCAACAAGCACTAGATGTTTCGTTTAGGAAGGCCTAAATTTATATAAGCTTAGTAGTTTCTTTTAGGCCTCCTCGCCACCAATCTAATTCAATTATTTTCTTTCTACCTTCTCTTTTTTGTTTGTTCGTATTTGTATCATAATTTCTTTCTTCTGTGGCAGAAATAAATAAAGGACAAATATTCTATTTTCTCCCATGTACTGGTTTAGTCTAAATCTGGCGTGGGGGTAAATGGGTTTGTTTTGATGTGAATTGGCCTTTAAATTCCTGAGTTCGGTTGTCTGGTTGACTGGGTTGTGTTGATGTGACTCGGTGGTTGGGTTTTTTGTTGTTTGAAGTTGAGTCCAAAATTGCACTAGTTTCCTTTAAATTTCCGAAACTGGATTTACTTCATCGTGAATAAGCTTTTTTTTTCGTTGTTAGTTGGCTAAACAGAAAACTGTTTTGAATGAGTTTGTTTTGCGTGTCACGATACGGAGATCGCATGAGATGAGGTGTAACACAAAACAGAAAACTGTTTTGAATGAGTTTGTTTTGCGTGTCACGATACGGAGATCGCGTGAGATGAGGTCTAACGCATTTACTAAGTACACCAAACTTCACCTGAACAAACTTGGGAAGTCATCCTCACTTATGTCCTCAAAGTTCTATTGAACATCAAATTCTCTCCGCGAAAATACATTTTGAAGTAACAGCAACTCCAAGTCATCCATATCATCGTCATCTGAACTATCGCTTGAAGACCCCTCCTCACTACTTCCACTTTCGGCTGTCATAATCTCTAAGAGTTCTAATGTAACTCGTCTATTGATAGAACAGAAAGCTGAATTGTCAATTTAAGGTACCCATTATGGACTAAAAAACACAAAGTCAAACAAATGAAGGCTTTAATTAATGGTTGCGTGAGACACTTACCACTGTTTCGCCGCCATGTTGCTAATTGTAGCGATTTGTTTACTCGTTTCCAGTCTTTTCAGTGTGTACGCGAAACTTAAGTACAAGAAGAGAAGACGGCGAACGGCAGACGTGTAACATCAGGTAGCCATTTGCCATTTGCCGTAAACGTCATGCTTAACCTCTCTATAGAGAGAGGTGTTCGGGCAACCTCAGCATTCAAAGAAGCTGATCCTGTGTTGTTGGAATGTGAGTAGTCAATGATAAAGACTAAAAGGCTAGTTAGCTAACTTGTAGCTCACAGAGTGAAGTACTCTGTGGTTGAAAGGGTTTTGTTGAGCTTTACAAAATTAATTGTTCTATTCTTTCCTCACTGTAATAATTATTGTGAAAGGGTTTTCCACCTGGCCATTTGTGATAATAATACTTAATACCGGTATTTCATCTCAGCTTCCTACTGTTTGACCACTTTTATATATTTAACAAGAATCACTTCGTGAATATTACCGGGGCCACTTTTGTCTTGGCAACCCACGTTTTCCACTAGCATGCATAAGGGTCGTTTACATCAACAAGTTTGTCGGGCGAAATGAAAGTCTATTTTATCGCAAATATTCTTTAGAGAAAAAAAGAACTTCTAATGAATAATGTGAAAAGAGAAAATGTTAGGGAATCCCGCATTTTGAACAGTTGAGAATTTTCAGATCTCGGTAACGTAAATATTGCGTGACAAAGGTTATTTGAAACCTTCTGTTTTGACGCATCATAAGTCAAAGCAAAGTCAAGCTATTTCTTTCCTGAACCGGATTAACAGTAGTAATTGGTGAAAAGCCTGGATTGGATTCGACTATTTGAATAGAAACATTTAATGCATCGGCGACTGCTTGAACAATAAGTGCATCAGCCCATGTACCTGGAATACACATGTTGTTCAGATATCTGAGCCATGAATTTTCAGTATTGCTCTCAACAAATCATATCTCTCTGGGTCATCTCTCATATATTGAACTCCAGCACTACGGACTTGCATATGATGGTTGTTATTGCCATATAATTTATGTGATACAGATCTAAAGAAACAGTCACCTGCACCTCCAACATCTATCGCCTGTAAACCAAGTTCATATAATCTAGAGTGCATCAAAATCATAGGAGAAACCAACTGCATTATTGAGCTGTCACTTTGCATAACAGGCTTAATTATTGCTTCGTGAGAATCAGTGTTGTTTTGAGTAGGTCCTGGATCCTTCTCGACACCTGTACTTAGTTTGAAATTCAAGCTAGTGCATCGTAAAGGTTGGGGAACGACACGTTCCCCAAAAAGCTATAATCTTCCTCTCGACTGTCCTCTATGCCTCGTGCTTTTCAAAATAGCGGATAAGATTTCAATGAGCCAGC
>BLFK01000146.1:3387835-3403230 GCA_014634185.1 Astreopora myriophthalma | reverse complement strand
TTCGCTTCTCGGCGTTCTTCGCTACAATTTGTCTGTTTTCCACACCACGGAGTCCTTCCGCTTCTCGGCGTTCTTCGCTACAATTTTGTCTGTTTTCCACAGCACGGAGTCTTTCCGCTTCTCGGCGTTCTTCGTTAACATTTTGTCTGTTTTCTGGAGCCTGGACTCTTTCTGCTTGTCGGCGTTCTTCGCTACAATTTCGTCTCCTTTCTCTTTCCAGAGCGCGCCTTCTTTGGCGATCTTCTTCGCTCATTCTTCCCCAGTTAATTCTTGCTCTTTGCCGCTCTCTTTCCCCCGTTGCTCTTCACCTGAACCCTGTGTTCTGCAAATTATATTTTCTCTGCTATTGTTTGTTGACATAGCAATAGAAATTGTTTCGTTTATCCTTTGAGTAAAACTTTAACAGTGTAGAGTAATAATATTGTGTCTCAAAAGGACAATGAACTGAAAATTTCTTTTTCAGTCGTCAACGCAATTTCCCGCCAAAAATACGCGGGCTACCAGAACTCGAGACTTGAGCCCGCGATCTAGTAAAACAATTACTGGTCAGCGGACAGCTTCCAAATAAATCACGTCACGTCACTGAGTTCACACATGAGCCCACAATATGGTCATGTGATACTGGTCAGTGGCTATCCCGTTTTGACAGCTGTCAATTGACCATGTGAATGTCCAATATAAAAGATGTGGATTTGCCAAGACACGCCTGAGATACCCCTCCCTTCCTTTTGATAGTCTCCCCTACCCTACCCTACCCGTACAATCTGTAGACGCGTAGGTACGTACATACGTACGTACGCTCGGTCAGTCACGTGACAACCAAACGAAAAGAGGTTGACCATATTCCAAGAGTATGGGGCTCTGGGAGCCCCGCTATCACATATATATTGGTGGCCCACAAAGTGTAACTCTACAATCTGCAAGTAACTGTTCGAAAATTCTTCCTTTTCCAAGCCAAATAGAAATTGATATAACGATTTTTTAGAGATCTTAAGTTGTACATTTTTAGCCCCCTTGAATCAAACTATGGGAGAAATTAAACTTCTCTTTTCAGTTGGCAAGAAGTACCCTCTAATTTTGTTGAAAACTGGTTTTGATATACGTTGCTTACCGCGTAGTAGGTCGTTTATATATGAATGCACGCTTTATTCTGAATGACAGAGCCAAAGAGATCTCCGTGGCCGGAATTTTCGTTTATACTGCGGGATTCCATTAGGGTTACCGGGCAGTTCCAGTACTTATTAGTGGCCACGAAAAACGTTAACCTCCTTCTCAAAGTCCAAACGGCACTGAAACACAAAGCTTCAGTTCCTAAGTACGGTGTGCAAAATACACTGTTTTATTTAGTTGAATCGATTCGGACACTATTATCGGTCGTGGACTAATAAGACGGTCTTCAAAGTTCTTATTTTCTTAAGATTTCTGTAAGTACACAAATCAGTTATTTCAGCTTTAAGCATTACTTCACGAAAGCTACAAAGAGATGTCCCAAAAGCAATAGAATCCTAAACCTGGTGGGCGTGTTCGCGTCTTATCAGAGCGGGTTTCAATCAAGTATCGTCTAGTCGTACGCCTGCCAGTGTTTCAGGGTCTCAGGGCGGGAAAATGCAAGGAAGAAAAAGTCACAATTGGTTTCGTTTCTGCTTCTTATTGGTTAAGAAATGCTAGAAGGAGACGTATGAAAACATCTCACTTTTTTTCTGTTTACTCTGCGAGAAGGCTAATCCCTTAACTCCCTAGAGGTCCACCATGGATGGGTAAAATCGTCTGGCGTTAGCCGGAGTAAGATCTATAAGGACACTATTGGGAGTTAAGGGTTAATGGATACGTAGTTTCTGAATATTGCTTGTTAACCCTTTCAGTCACGAGAGCCCCCTCCCCCACCCCCATTGACGAGTAAAATCGTGTGGCGTTAGCCATAGTTAAATCTATAAAGTCACTATCGGACGTTACAGTTTTAATAGTTTTATAAGCCTTGTCGGCCGAGGACACAATAGGGACCTTTAGACTGGGGTAAGAGTACGATTACGAGTACGAGTTTTCCGTTCAGCGCATTTTACAGCTTACATGGTGCAAACTACACAAGGCAGTCTCTCAGATTCCACGTAAGGCGGACAAGAGAAGGTCTCGCAGCTGGCATAGAGCCCGCGGACATATTCTGCATCCCGCAACAGCCCTCTAGACTGTCGGTCGACACAGATGAGGTCCTTCTGATCTTTCCAATTGGTTTGTACTGCCAGATATCCGTCATACTCCCGGTGCCAACCACGATAGCATTCCTTGCGGGCAGGCAACATCATCTGTACGCTGCGCGTGCGCACCAAGCACAGCACGCATGACAGATAGAAGTAGGTACCGTGAAGCGAGCTTCTTGTTTTATCTAGTGCCAGGACTTCGGGGCTTCTGTTGGACACGTTTGCAAGTGGCGTACTGGGATCCACCTGACCAAAGTACCAGGGTTGGTTTGGCACACAAATAAACGGGGAACCGCCTGTTCGGGGCTTATCGTGGCGTGTTCCGGCAGCTTGGCCTACAAGACACAAACCGGCCCTGTTTTACCAGAGAGTAATCGAACACATTACCAAGATTAGAGGCACGGGGAATGACTTCAGATTCCAAACGGCCAGCATCGGTAAACCAAACGGAAAGAATAAACTAATATTTTCTCTTGTTTCAAGCTCCTGAACCTAGAACAGAAGCTCTGTATTTTGAACGATTCAAGTTTCCCGCCAACTCTTGTCACCTCAGCCAATCAGCGCGCATTGTCTCCGCTCATGTCAAATATGCATGAATTCTCTTAATTCATAATCTTTCTTTGTCAAGAAACTGAATATAAAAAAAGGCGAGTTTCTACGCAGGTCAACTTGAAATCGGGGCACAACCAACGTACCCGGCTTTATTTAAAATTTCACAGGGGCGGGGGGGGGGTATCTCACAGAAGCAAATGCATTGGAAAGAGAAAACTCTCACTTTGAATGTCATCTTTTATCCTCAGTTGCGTAATTCGCTAAAACGCACCTGGTTTCTACGTGAATAACTTACCGTAAGGGACACTGAAACCAACTCGGGATTCGGCTGTCGATTCGTGCTGAAGAAGTATTTACTTTTAGTAATTGACGTGTGTTTTTGTCGAGTGTTTGAAGACAGCGCGTTATGATCAGCGAAAGAATAACTGAAGATTGCAGTGACAAAGGCCGCTAATACTCGGCCATTCAAAGGAGCCCATTTCAGACCCTTTTCTGACGTACTCTAGTACGCGCTCCCTTACCTGAGTATACTATCGTGGCGCCTTCTACCGGGCATGTTGTCCTCCCCCACCGGACGTAAGTCAGTCCCCCCATATCACCACCAGATTGATCCCTGCCGGGTTCCTCGTACAAGGAAGCCTCGGGGCAAGGTTTCTCCAGTCGCCGACCCCTTTCCGTCACATAACACGTGGTCTGGCCGGCTTCTCCTTTGTCCCCCTTAATGCCCACACGACCGGGGATTCCCGGCTCGCCGTTCTCTCCCGGTATTCCTGAAAGTCCTCTAACTCCCTTCAATCCTTGTGGTCCTCGATCACCTAAACGATAACACAAGCCAAGGAAACGAGAATTTGAACGTAAGTCAACCGAGACGTACTTTCTAATGTAACACACTTTTTATAAGTCATGAGATTTTTATTGCATTAGAGATAAGCTGTCCATTTAATTTCGTGGAAACGTAATTGTTATTGTGTTCGAACAGCTCCAGTCCAGCTGAGTGACTTACTAAGATTGATCCCAAATGAAGTCGAAGAAATCCTTTCTGCAATTAACATAGAAGAATAAACAAACCTTTCAGGCCAGTTTCGCCTTTCTGTCCTTTAAAACCTCTCTCTCCTCGTTGTCCTTGAAGGCCGTTTACCCCTGGGGGTCCAGCGGGCCCCGGAGACCCGGGATGACCATCTTTTCCCTGGGGTCCATCTCTACCAGGGTGCCCCATAGGACCATCCATACCGGGTCTGCCATCCACGCCATCTCTTCCCGATACTCCTGGCGAACCAGGGGGACCTCGCAAGGGCAGCTGGGATTGTTTCTTGGTGTATTGTTCCTGCAGGTACTGGATTCTGCAGCAAACATAATTTTAAGGAAACATCTAAAGCATCTAAGAGCCAAGTCAATTAATGAGAACCAATCGTAAGCAGAACTAAAAGATTGTGCTTTTAGTCCTGCAACTTGTTTCGTATCTTGAACCTGGCGTGCAACTAAGCCTAATTTAAATGAAATCGAAAGCAGATTTCTATAGATCGTTTTCACATGACGTCGTGCCAGCCATATTGGTGTACCCAAACAAAGAAACGGCGGCTATTTTGTTGTCCCAAAACAATCCTCGGGGAAATGAACTCCATTTTTATACAAATATTTCCTTTTGTTTCAGTAAATCAATATGGCCGCTGGTCACGTGAGTGCAAACTATCTATTTGTTGTTCGAAAACTCATTAATAATTCATGAGCCTAACAGCCTCTGAATTTACCAATAAAACGTCACGTGCATGAGCTTTAATTAACAAATAAAGAAGCCTAAGCCGTGTATTACACTGTGATAAAACACGACGGACGTATGAGAACACGAGGGAAATGTAGACTGCGGCTCGTGTTGTCTACATTTCCCGAGTGTTCTCAAATGTCCGGAGTGTTTTATCACAGTGTAATACACGGCTTTGGCTTCATCATTTGCTTTAAGATATAGATTTTACGCGCGAAAAACACTAAAACACGCTTTTTCTATGTTTTATACTCTGATAAAACATGGATTTTCGACCAATCAGAGCGCGCGCAGGGTCCTATCTATATTTTAAAACCTGATAAAACACTCCTCGTTAGTATTCTCTATAGCAAGAATACTAGAAAGGCATAGCTTATTTGGTTGTATGCTAATATTTTCCTTTCACAATTTGAACTATTGTTTTGACTCCAGAGGGACACGTTCTTTATGGAATGTTTCTGAAGCCTTTCAATAAACTCACATATCGTGTTTTATCGGGTCTAGAACCACTCGGCTTCGCCTCGTGGTTTAAAACCCCATAAATTACTCCTGCTCGTTTATTAAATTAAAGAGTACATGATTAATAAAATCTGTAAGGGCAAGCAAACTGGTGTGAAAACATGCCATGAGATATTGCCAATGGAAAAAGACACCTGGAAAGCAATCTTCACCTCGTCAGGACAACTTGTGAGAAACTTAATTACGGAAATTTCAGCTTAAATAAGCTCTTACATGAGATTATAGCGACCAAAAAGAACTCTATCGATTTGGCATTAAAACCGATAATGCATGTTTATACTGTGGTGAACCTGATTCGATCGATCATACGTTTATTGGTTTTAATTGCCTGTCGGGAGCCTTATTTCAGGGTCTCCTTCACTCTTGCTATGGGAAAAGACGGCAAATTTTTAAAGGTGTATTATTCTAGATTATCACAATTGTAGACCGAGAACCAAATACGGAGCAATAGAATCCCAGCACTAGACTGAGAAGAAAATCTATAGTCCTGGAAGAAATATAAATAAATCAAGATTTTGCTTGCTGCTGTGTGACTGATTCCCTGTTCCTGTAACTTTGGTGATATTCTTCTTGTCGACTTAACTACGACAGGCACAAAAGGGACGCGTTTATCGCTGTACGTGTACGTGACAGGCTCGGAGTTTGAACTTCACTGAGTATCTCCCCATTTCTCTACGAACTAGCTAACAAACCATTGTAGTTCGCGAGCGGTTTCACAAATTAAATGAGAGATCCCGAAAAGTGGGGCACCCGGTTTATAATAAGTGAAAATTGCACGCATACCAAAGCCTTCAATTTCATCTTTTGGGATGTGAGTTACACAGAAATGATATCGCCTTTTGTTACAACGGCAACTAAGATCGTGTTTGGCTAGAGATCGCATTTCTTTCTGGCCCTCCCCAAAGTACACTTAAGTTAATTGAAAAGTACAAAGAATGGCATAACCTACGCGGGATGTCTTATCCTTGAATACCATTTGAGGCACATTGCGCAAATTGCCTGTTTTGGTAACACGACAAATTACAACATTGCGTAATGGTTAGGGGTTCGAGTGGAAAAGCGCGTTCTGCTCGATAATGCTCAAGGTCAAAATAAGCTGATCCAACGACTCACTGCGTGCAAAACGACGATTTTCTAGTCTCACCTTCCTTCTAAAACAATTACTTGCTGCTGCAGTCGCAAAATCGCGTTGTGAAGATATCCCCCGAAAGCTGTGTTTCCATTGTTTGGCTGTTGAGGCTGTGCCGTCTGCCTTCGTTTTCTCGAACGCCGTTCCTCGGTCGATTGTTTTTCGTGTTTGTTGACCACTTCCCAATCTGTTTCATCCTTCGGTGGACCTCTTGCTTTCTTTAACAGGTCTGAATCGTTCCTCGTTAGCTTCGGCACCGAACGGGGTGTTTCCTTTTGCGGGCAGCTGCAGTGAGTGTATGGTGTAGAGAAGACATGAATGTGCAGCAGACAGGCCATAGAGACACAGACGGCTATAAAACTGATGCTCAGTGCTAAGACACCGGTAATCCCTCCTTTGTCTTTAACGGGACCAGCCATGCTTCCAGCGGAGTGCGTTAACCGATCTCTGAAAGAATCGCTTCAACAGCACCGACTCATTCTAGCTGTGGCTCGATACACCTACGATAACAGGAACTGGTTTATCTTTTCTTACAAACAAAGAGACCTTTTACGTTCGGTGACATCCAGTGCTCTAGGGGGTAATCAAATCCCCAATACTAAGGCTATCAAAAATATCACGGATGAATTGAAAGAGGTCAGATCACTGTTTTTTTTGTTTTTGTTTTTTTTTTTTCGTCTCTTTAAGCGAACTGAAAATGTCTTCGCCAGGTCCCAAAGGACCGTTTTGGTGATATTTCTAAGCTAGATTGAGAAAATCTTAAAATATTCGTCATTGAATCTGTCAAGAATGGTCAAATTATGGCGGGCAGTCAAGACCACTTGACCTCTCCCTTCTCATCCCCCGACGGGCAGCACTATGCCCTCTACCCTACACTCTCTCTAACACAGCTATGTAGTATTATGTAACTCTATATATGTTGAACAAGAATTCGGTTTCCCTTTCTAACGCTTTTCAAAAGACTAGTTATCCCCCTTTTTTTCTTTTTTCTTTTTCATATTTGCTTCCCCATGAGTGTTTCAGGTGTGAAACACACACACCTGAGAGTATCATGCGCCACCGATTGTCAAAAAGCATAGTCGGCTTGTAAAAAGTAAGAATACTGTAATTATAAAGATGAGAAGGCATTTATTGAATCAAGTATGGGAGGACCAAAGGTAATGACAAAATCGTACAATGGCAGCATCATACAGAAATATCTCAATCACGTGATATGACAGATAGGAATAAGCGTCAATCAACAAGTATTAGGTAAATCCCGTATATATGACATGTCACGATTATTGCACAGCTCACTTGCACGAGCAGTGTTGGCAACTTCCGATATATTGCCTTTCAAATTTGAAAATGAAATTGGATGGGTGAACTCACTCCTGTAAAGATTCTGGACGGTCGACTGATTAATTATGAAACTTTCGCCCTATCGACCTCCTCAAACAAAAAAATAAATAAAAGTACAAAACCCTTAAGAACTATTTATGAAAATTTAACTAATTCTCCTTTGGAAACATAGAATCCATAAGAGGATGTGAACAGTCACCCACGAAGCTCATTTTATTTGATACAAAAAGAAAACATATCTATTTTGACTCCGTCCGAACATATCAATCAACTAAGCTGGCCCATTACTCCTCGACCTCAGTGTACATCTGTTGCAGGTATACGACTTGTTTCCAAATGATCGTTACGATTGCGCAAAACAAGAAACGAGCGATTGCTGTGATTTGTGTCTTGAACTGTTCCCATCGTGTTTCCTGGTTTCTATATATTTCTATACGATTAGATCGCTGCAATCGCCACGATCGCCGACAGAGAGGTTTTTTTCCACCGGTCGCGGTCGCTACGATCGCTGCAGTCGCTGACCAAGACGTTTCCATGTGATCTCCGCCATCACTGCGAGCAATTTCCTGCCTGGTTTCCATATAATCGCCCGGATCGCCCAATACACTATTTCAAGCGATCGAAACGATCATATGGAAACCAGGCATAACGGGACTCGCGTTGAACCCACTTTTACGTAGCCTAAAACACGTTTAACCAGTGACCCGATTTTACCTCCAACATACGCACACTGATTTGACATTCTGTGAAAACAAAACATGAAGTCATTCTTGCAATTAACTCCTGTTTTCTCGAAGAGATAAAGCATGGGTCAGAATTTCATTCGAGTCAAGCCCTGCGATACTTTCCCCTAAGCGGAAATTTCGAGTGCGTAGGGGAGAGCGAACAACCGCCCGGCCCTGATAAGCGAGGAACTTTGAGCACTGAGCCCGAAAAGTTTTATACACTGCTTCTGCGGAAGAGTTGGCTTCTTGGGCTGTCTTTAGCTTCTAGATCTCGAACAGGAAATCCAACTACTAAAGGCGATGCAGTCTGATTTGGCTGTGTCTCTTGAAGAGGCGGTCTGCACTCTGGGAATGAAAGATGAAAATGGCGTTAAGTCAATAACTTCTGGACAAGGTTATTCAACGTCAAACGGGTGATTTAGCGAATCATTCTTGTCCTCAGCCCACCTTCAAAGAATTCAAGAAAAGGTCGAGAAAGCAGAAAGCAAATCGTGATTTCTAAGAAGATTACGACATTTTTAATACTAAAAGATATGTTTCAATGTTACGAACATCATCGTCAGTTACAAAATATTTGGAAAAAACCGTTAGGACTATATAACAACTAAATGAGACATACATAATTAATATGATGAAGTGACAAAAAATTGATTACATATTTGAGTGAGTACGAAGTGTTTGTTGGAAAGAATATAAAACCTAAAGCGTAAGTGTCAGGTTGACGTGGTGAACTTGTTGGTTTAAATTGGGCTTTTCCCAATTAATATAACTTAAGGAGGCTATGCTTATTAATTGGGAAAATCATATTATAATATTAATTATGCATGTCTCATTTCGTTGTTATATAGTCCTAACGGTTTTTTCCAAATATTTTGTAACTGACGATGATGTTCGTAACATCGAAACATGTCTTTTAGTATTAAAAATGTCGTAATCTTCTTAAAATTCAGGAAAACTGTGGTTCTAAAAACAGTTTCGAAAAAAAAATCTGGAAACAATTATAAAAGCGGTCAAACAACAAAGTAATACTTTCGGTTGTATTTTCGTTTCAGGTTTGGTAAAAGGGCAGAGCCTTCACTATGTGAGTCTTTACAGCGCATCCGCGTTCCGCACGCGGGGAGTTGAAAAAATAATCCTCATTTCAATAAAGGATAGGCTTGGCCCCAAAATACCTTTGCGATAAATTTACTTATAGACCGAAAGTACATTCGCGTAATATATGAAATAAGAATGCGTTAAACATTCCTTTGTGTAAATCTGCTGCAGGCCAGCGAAGTTTCGTTTACAGATCTGCTAGTCTGTGGAATGCATTGCCAGAAAGTCTCAGAGACGTTCACAGTCTTCTTGCTTTCAAGACGTATTATAAAGAGTTTGTTACTGAGGAATTTTGCTTTTCGGTTTTTCGAGTTTCGATTAAGATTTTTCTTAAATTTCATATGTTGTTTATCATTAAGCCCTGAAAAGCCCCATGAGAAGTCTTAATAAAGTATTTTATAAATAATTAGGATAGTACGCGCTCTCTCACTGGTCAATACGTGTGTTTAGACGAACACGGTTGTGACATCACACGAATTTTGATTGGTTACGTGCTGTCAGAGGCGCGTTTTGATTGGCTGGTAGGAAATATGAGCGTGTATCAAGAAAATATATTTCAATCAAGAAGAAAATAAACAGCGTTTTCCTTCATTTGTCGAAATATTTTATACGAAGCAATAGAGGACTTTTTTCGGTGTTTACATAGCCTCGTGTTAACACCAGAGGAGTTGGGAGAATACGAGACAGTTATGTAAACCCTGGACTGCGTCTCGGGTTTACATAACTGTCTCGAATTCTCCCAACGCACCTCGTTCTTAGATGAGGCTATGTACTCACGGAAAAGTCCTCTACTGCTTAAATATAATCACAAAGCACTGTGGATCATAATAAATCAGTAGAGAGGCTGATTTGGAGGACCTCGCGGCGGCAAAAATAGTTTATATTAAGTGAAATACTTCGTGTAGCCACTTACGTGTAGAGGTGGACTGTCGTTTCCGCGATTTCTTGACGCACCAGACGACAAACACAATGACAAGGGTAGTCAAGAATCCGACCAGAAAACCCATGGCAAGCGGCAATTCTTTCCCTTGGCCCCACCACGATTCATCGTCATGAGAAGAAATGATCTCTAATTTCCCAAAGCTCGACGACGTAGTTTTCCCCGTGCCTAAGTACGGGCTGGTTGGGTTTGAAGTGGAAGATGTAGTTGTTGGCGCTACAAATGCAATAAGAAACAAAAGCAACGAAAGTAAATATCTGACTTTCGTGCTTCGCACTGACCTTTAGCTTGTAGCAAATGTACTTATCTTCTTACTATCAGGAAGTGAAAATGGCAAAGTGATTCTGTTTATAGACAAGACCGCTTGTAGACCGAGATGGAGAATCCCTAAGATATTAAATAATTTTTTTCCCAGGAAATTCAGTAAAGCATAACGCACGAATTGCACAAGAAGGTTAAAACACAATTGCCAGCCTCGCTCGATCACTCTAAATGTCCGATGATGATAATGACTGGAATAATTCATTTACGTTTCAACTGCGGTATGGATGGCATGCAAAACAAATTATAAAGTATGTGCGCGTGACTTCACGCACTTAAATTTAAAAGTCTTTGAAAGCAATGCTCAGGGAAGATATTAGGTTTTAAAATCATGTGTTTTCGATACTAAGACAGAGTGAGTGTTCTTAAAGAGTTTTACCATCACAAAACAAGCAGAATATAGCGATGTCGAGCTGAATTTAAAAAGTGCTTCGCAATCATAAGTTTGAGATGTAAGGTGGCGAGAGACACAGACATGTACGGGAATTCTCCCACTCGACAATTGTCCCTATTCCCTATCAAGTTACTTTGCTGCCTGATTTTTCGTCCTGATCACTGATAAACAGGAAACTTAGAAAATCCGCAATTTGGACAAATAAAATACTGGCCTAGAAAATTTGCAAGAAAATACTGCTGCCCAAGAAAGGAATTTGACAACGACAATTGACGATCTCATACACAGAGCCATAAGTACGTCATAAATGGTCTACCTAAATGTCGATATTCACGTATCTACTTCTAGGAAGCCCACAAGAATTAGCGAGAAAGTCAAATGAAAGGTGTAAATTTTCCGGTAAACAAATCAACCGACTTACCGGGACGGCAACAAGTCTCACAGTTGTTGTAATGCGCTTGTTCCTCGCACACACTGCAGTCTAAGTAGGCAAATATACTGTCTTCGTAGAACTTCCCGTCTTTGCACTGAGCTGGCCTGCAGTCGCATCTTAAAATCATAAGGAGTAGCATAAATATGGGACCAAACGCTGATAAGAAATTCATGTTCTTGGACACCTGTAAAAGTTTCGCGCACTGATTACTTATTCACAAATTGCCAAGCGGTGCTCTCTTTCCAGACGTCAATGATAACTGGACGTTGGGTTATTGAGAAGTCCCTTATTTTGTAAAAGGCTAGGGGAGTCCCCTTTGCTAATTTGGTCCATTCAGGATCAAACCAAAAAAAGTTAACCAATCATTAGAATCCTTTTGCTGTTGGGCATGTCTGAACTAATCACCTTAACCCAACCTGTCCAACTTGAATTTCTTCCCACACACAAACGGGAGCGCGCCCTACAGCCATGTCCAACGTGTTTGTAATACAGAACAAACGCGAAAATACGGACTTTGGACTTTTTCGCGGGGGCAGTTTGCGGTTTATCAGCTGCACCGGTTTTGCGTACTTTCTCCTATTTTTAAATTATTTACTATTTTTTGAGGTGGAAGTTATTTCAACCTGCCGGCCGTTTCCCAACGCCCAACGTTCCCGAGGGTTTTCTCCGCCTCACCCTCGGCGGCAACCTCGTTCCCAGGGCTTTTCTCCGCCGAGGAGGGGCCGGGCGGGAACGAGGTTGCCTCGGCGGAGAAAAGCCCTGGGAACGAGGTTGATAAAAGCCCTATCGACTTTACATGAAAAAAGCCATTTGCAAAAAATCAAATTATTCTAAAAAGTTGGTCTTTGAACATGTTTTCAAGATGCGAATGGGTTAAGTTAGTGCGTAGTTTCATGCCTGGCTTCCTTTTTAACGGCATTGATCAGCATCGGAAATTATGGCACCTGAAATGGGCCCGAAAAGTTTCGGCGCTTTCCCGGGGCTCGTTTCTCAAACGCCCCTAAAATTTTTCGGGCCCAATAGCCCATTTGTAAAGTTCACATCCGTTTATTCTGGAAGCGGCTGGTCCTTGAACATGTTTCCGAGTTAGGAAAGGAAAAAGGAATGGCAAGGTTTCAGGCTTGAAACCACAAATCAAAACTATTGCAATAAGTAATGTTGTTATATACCCAGACTTTCACTCAACAAAACGAGCACTGTGATTGGTTGGTTCTTGGTCACGTGCCCCTGATCAAATTAAAATGTATCCCGACCGGGATACAATTCCGCATTTGTTGCCCCCGACGGATGCAACAGCATGTGACCAGTGCATGACTAAAAAGTGGCGTGATCTTCAACACGTGCTCACGTCAGCTTGATTGACGGAGGCGGGACTGAAAACAACTGCCAGTTTTCAGAACGTCATGGAACCTGAGGCTAAAAGGAAACGTTTTTCTCGATTATCAGCCGAAGAAATCCAGCATCTAATAGATGGAAAAGATTCGGAAAATACAAGAAAAGCAACTAAGAACGCTGTTGTTACATTCCTGGAAGGTTATAAAAGCATATTCTACCTTTTCAGGTACTTTAAAACATTTGTAAATTATTCATTCAGCGGGCATGTGAATAAAGAAGTTGTGTTCTTATAGTACCGTCTTTGTTTGTTTGTTTTGCTGTGATTGTTGAACGGAAAGTCTAAATATATAACAAAGCACTTAATGTATGATCCCTCGGGAAACTAGTTAGTTTTGTTTTCCCTCGGGACCATACATTAAGTGTATTGTAATAAGGCTGAGTGAAGTACAATTCATACTGAAATCAGGGGTGCTGATAACCAATCAGATTCGAGAATTTTGCTATAGTTACGATTAGCGACGTAAAGTGGATTTTGTGATTTATGCTTCGGTCTCACGGTTGTTCTAGTGGGTTCTTTGCAAGTTTATTTTTTACTGTCACTAAAAATTGACTTCGCGTGAATTCTAATATCCGTTGTGAATCCCGGCAAGTTTGG
Organism: Astreopora myriophthalma; assembly: GCA_014634185.1. Lineage (NCBI taxonomy): Eukaryota > Metazoa > Cnidaria > Anthozoa > Scleractinia > Acroporidae > Astreopora > Astreopora myriophthalma. The sequence continues at coordinate 3,389,837 of BLFK01000146.1, read as the reverse complement.
CTGCTATATGAAGCTCTCCGTATAAGCCAAACAATTTCATTCTTAGTTTAACCGAAGACTCTCTCAGTTTATACATAAAACAATTTGAAATATGATAAATAGAGGTTATTACATGGCCGCGCGGAGGTACGAAATTTCTCTTCGAGTGTTGAAATATTTTTCATCATGAGAAGAGAAATTTCGTATCCCCACGCGACCATGTAATTGTCTTTTTATTATATAAAATCCTCACAATACAAAACCCTTCGGAAAACCACAAGTGCTTCACAGCGCGCGAAAATACTGCGAGCTGATTGGTCAAAAATGATATCACACATGTGTGGATATCGTTTTTATCGATTTGCTACCACTCGATAAGCCACTCAATTTTATATAATCAAACAACTCGAAATGTGATAAAAAGGACTTTTGCAATATTTCATCATAGTGAGTCATGAGAGTCTCTATACGGAGTATTTTCAACAGGAAGTGTACATGTCTTCAAGCTTTATTCCCGGTCGCAGACTAACCTTATCCAGCGAGAGGCGTCAAAACGTATAGGACACAAGAGCAGCTTGAGTTCCTGCTTTGGTTCTTGGAACGAGAGTGCCTCGGGGTTAGTTGTTTTTTTGCGCCCCGTGGTGTACTGCTTAATGTCGCGCTATTTTGGCTTCACTGTAGAATGCTAAACGGATATCTTTGAATCAGTGAAAACACAAAATGATTATGTTTGTTTATTGAAGACCATGTTACTGCACTGAGAATATTTACAGCCTTCTGTTGTTGATGGCAATGATGGAAACGGATTGCATTTTGAAACATTTGACCTAAATTTTTCAAATTCTCGCTTCTGACCTTGAAGACATGGCCAAAACCTATTATGGATGACTCTTCCTGCAAAAATCGTTTGATATCCTCTTCCTAAATTTACAAGAATGGTTTGGGCACAACTAAAGGTCATAAAAAAGGATTTCTGTGTTTTTGGCAGCTTGACAGAGCCTCTTTAATGAAAGCCAGATGATGCTCTGTATCCCGTGACGTCACCTTTGACACGATTATACAGTGCGACCATTTTCTGTTGGTTGGGATAGCAATCTGACCCGTTTTATCGCGGCCTGGAAGAGAGATAAACCAGCTAGTTGTTTCTGGAAAGCGTGCAACGGTCCTTGAAAGTGAAAACTTGGGAGGGTTTGCTTCTTCCTCATCAGTTCCGGTCGACGTAAGTCACTACGCAGACTCCGTCGTATCCATTCTTGTTGTGCTTGCCCGAGAGCAAAGTTTCCCCTTTGGTTGAGGACAATGGGCTAGAATGAATCAGAACATGTTCCTTTTGGAATCAAATAAACAGGAAACGAATCTGGTGGATTAACACGGTGTTTTAGATTCGCTCGCGTCTTTGCCACTGCCGCAGCCTGCGACATCGGCGGATTCTGAAATAACTTCCATTGTCATTACAGTAACAATCTCTGGCCGTTCGAGGGAGTCATTGGAGGCGCGATCAGTCCTCTGTTCACAGCACCGAGTGGATCTTTTCACGGCAACAAGTATAACTATCAAACTAGAAATCAGCATGAAAAAGCTTATTATGGAGACCACCAGTACGTTTGGCACGAGGTGTCTGTGACGTATGGACAGCAATTTCTGTTCCTTTTGTCCCAAGCCGTCTGGAGGTTGAAGAGGACGATTTGAGGATCTCTTATTTGTCACATTGCTATTTGCAGCTGTTACAAAAAGAAAACAAAATTATACTCCAGTATAAGTCAGTAATGGATTGAATTTCAGGAACAAGGAAAACTAAAAGAGGGGTGCCCGTCCACAGGAGTTTGTAGTCCAGGGGCGATGATGTAAGCGGGGAATTGGGAATATCGGCGAAAACGAAACAAAAACAAGCACGCTAACTTCGAATAGCTTAGCCACCGACCCGGGGGAGGGGTACTCCCCTATATAATCTACATATGTATGTGCCGCCCCAAAGGGTGTTGTCAGAAGGTTACAACCTCGTTCTCAGAACTTTTCTCCGGCG
>BLFK01000146.1:3384164-3387825 GCA_014634185.1 Astreopora myriophthalma | reverse complement strand
GGAGGGGGGGGGGGGGGGGGGGGGGGGAGAGCAGGAATAGGACTTCTGGTATGGTTTTTGAGCCGTTTTCGTCTGAGCATTATAGTCTTAGATTGGGTATGGTTTTCAAGGGAACCACGAGAGCGTATAACCTTATTTGTATTTTCAACTCCAAATTAATAAAAGAGAAGAGAAGTAACCCAGATATACCATTTGAGTTGAAGTTTCGGGTGAATTCTTAACTTCAGCACCACTCAGCTTCACTTGGACAAGGTAATGGATTCATAAACCAAGGACAACTTTCAGAAGCCAGGTCTGAAAACAGATATGGATTTTAGGGGCCAAGTCTAAAATCAAGTGTGGAAAATGGCATGTTTTGGTCTTAAATAGGGTAAGGATTTGTGGAAACGGGCGGCACATCCCTACCAAGAATTCCGAGGAGTACCCCCTAACCCTAATATGAGTCTATTTTATTTAAATCTCCTCTTTGTTTGTTGTGAGGGTGCACACAAAGATTACAGTATGTCGCGAGTGTGATCCCGGCTTTGCTTGTTGCCGCTGTTCAGAATCCTCTTAGGGTATTGCCCGTTGTTCTCAAGACGTTATTTCTTTTCACGAGGAGACTTAGTAAGGTCTTGTCCTCAAAGTACCTGATACCACTTGTTTGTGGTTATACATGTATATCGGAAAAATACTCTGGACTAGTGTAAACAAGCCGTTGTCTTTTCAATAAATATCACTGAAGAATCCTCACCAAGGTGCCGGAGTACTTTTTGTGTGATCCCATGTGGTTTACACAAAAGTATTACTGCTTTAAAAGCTTGCTACTAACTACGTAATCGGTGGTTCGCGCATTTGACCTGAACGTGATTGAGTTGCATATTCCGCAATGCACTAAGAAGATTAGCTTTCAAATCTTTTGGGGAGAGTATTCCCTTGACTGCCGTCCAATCATTTCCTTTTGTGCTTTCCATAGAAGTTCTGAATAGATGGTGTTGCGTAGATCTCTCGCTATGTGATTTAAAGGAATGACCAAGTACCGTTCGAGTTAGGAGTGTCTGTAGTTAAATTTTGATAATTCTGTCATTTGCACGTCGGTTATTACGCAAGCTCGAAACTTAAAAAGCACAGACATTTTTGAGCGACAAACGCCAGCCGGACGTAAGGCGCTTTCGGAGGAGGGAAATACGACTCCCTAAGAACGACTGCGTGGGAGGCTACTTGCCTTGACGCTACCAAACTTGTATTTCTCTGTGTCTTCACTCTTAATTATTAGAAAGGATTTGCTTAGAAATCTGGGCGAGACCACTGCCCAAGAATAGAAGAAGTCCATTTCTGGTTGCTGTCCGTCTCTCAAAAACGCCTCAGTTTGCTTATAAGCTCCTCACGTGCACGATTCTGCTTTTGGCAAAACCCTTAAGAATTGTTTACGCAGTATTTATAGACATCAAATCTACCTGCTTAAACAGGTTGATGTTTTGAAATAGTGTTCGAAAATGTTTTCCCTTGAAAACGTAGCAGTTTATCCGGATCCGGATTCCTTTTGATCCAAGATTGACTGGTTTTACTCGCTTTAATTAATTGCCTTTTAATTTAATTAAGCTTTTGTACACTGAAATCAAACAAAATCTAACCTATGGTGGCGTCGCGTACTCACGACTCAATTAGCCTCAGTATCAGTTTTACTTGTGCGTTAACTCCAAAGCTTGGGGGTTTGTTTTGAAAACGAAATGGGTACAACTGACGGAAAAACTAAGGAAAATCTCAGTTACATTTACTGTAGTTTGCCAAGAACTATTGTCTGAAAAATTCATGCGTTTGCTTGTCAGAAAAAAGAAATAAGTACGCTTAACATTCTGCGGGTGCTCTTCCGTTAGAAAATTACACGACTTCTATAAATATCCAGTACCGATCCGGCTGTGTACATCAGATTTTTTGACCGCGTATGTGGCCAATAACTTGATTTTGTTTTGCTGAGCGCAGTGAAACAGTAATTTTAGATCGGAGACGCCGATCGAACTTAACCAAAAAATATATAATGGAAACAGACAAAATTTTCAAAGTCATACCTTGTTTTTCAGAGTTTGTTTTGCAACACAAATAGCAGTCCTGTGTTTCTGTTTTACATTCATGACAAGGAATAAACCGCTGTTTTGAATGGTCAAAGAACTTTCCATCCTCACAAGAGCTGCCAACGCCGCCTTCAGATGGGCTAACGAACAGCAACAGCACCGAACAAAGTATGCACAAAGCGAGCAATGGAAAATCGTAATTCATTATCGGTCGAAGCCTCGTTTAGAATTTGATGTCGCTTTCATTCAGGATCCCTTGCAATTAGAGAAGATACTTGCTCGGTTCTGGATTTCGCAGTGAGCCGACTAAAGAACTTTCAATTCTGTGGGTCTCGTTCGTTCTGATTTCCGCGAGTATGACCAAGTATGGAAATGAACAGGTGGCGCTTATTGCGTCATCGTGTGATTCTCACGCCACTTTAGGTATGTACAAATCGTAACAACAGAGGCTACGTTCAGCATCTGGCAATATATTTCCAATAGGTTCGACTTGCTTTCGGTCTGACAGGTCGTGTTTTTTTACGTCACTTTTCTTGTAGACATTTTGGGGCTTAATTTATTTTGCACGCCCCTTTTCCGCCCCCTTCTTAACTGAAAAGAAAGACCATGCGTCGAGCAACTCGGCACTGGGGCTTGGAGACGAGTCATTGAATTTTCATGCATCTTACATGAACAATTGCCTAAGCTGGCACACGAGGGTCGAGAGAATCAACTTACTAGTAACGTTCTTTTTGCATAGGCGTTATTTAACTCTCGGGATGTACACACAATCAGATGAATACGCAGAAGGGGAGGTAACCTTTCATTTGCTACTTGATCAGACTTTTTTTTACAAAAAGTTAAGGATATATTGCGACACCAACCAACAGAAATGTCGCTATTTTGGAAATTTTAGTATACCTGAGTATACGAAGTGTCTCCGTGTACATGTCCGGCAGCCGGACAGGATTTTTAAAATACTCCCTGTCCTGAAATCCGATCCTTTTTCCCAGTTTCGATTAAGTATATTAGCAACTAAAAGTATTTAATTTTTGGATTAGGGCAAGGAGACATTGTTTAGCTTCTTTATTTACAGTATATCGGTCAAACAAAGACAACAATTGTAGGGTTAAGGTTAGCATGGCATGGTATAAAGAGAATACATGCACATCGAGAAGAATTACTCGAAATATGGCACACTTTTAAGACTGCCGGACACGGGATATTTTAAAAAATCCTGTCCGGCGGCCAGACATCCAGACACAGCGTTTAATAGAATGTCATCAAGGCTTTCTTTTATTTTATTTCTCTGATAGTTTATTTTTGTTGTACCGTAGTATCATATGCCTGATGAGGGATCATATGCAGGAGAGTATGAACCACCTATACATGGTAAGTTGTTGAAAATAAAGAATCTACATCTACGGACTTCAAATACAACCAGACATAACTGAGACCGTCAAGTTTTCTGTGATAACTACACTGCCAGCTTTGTAGTTCGTGTTTGCCTTTTTAAAGTATCATTTTGCACCATAATTGTCACATCAACCCTCTTCATTAACACCTGCTAAGAATACGTATTGTCACCCTTAGCCTTTGCCGGTAATTTTTTTTCCAGGAATTTCAGTCTG
>BLFK01000146.1:3344164-3361664 GCA_014634185.1 Astreopora myriophthalma | reverse complement strand
ACAGGTTCACAAGTTTGAGGAGGTGGGAGAAACAGAGATTCATTGCAATTTATACAGTGCGGATCCAGGGGACGGGCCCTCGGGGGGTGGGGGGGGGGCACTCTCCCCTCCGACTTACTTTTGGACCAAATTTTTTGGTTATAATAAAGCTGCCCCAACATCGAAAAAATAGGCAGTCGAGGACTGCATGTGGCTACCTTGGATGGAAATAACTGACTAAAACTCTTCGTTTTGATAGGCTGGCCTTGAAAGAATGTGCTAGAAATTGGCTTTGCTCATCTGCAGTTTGCATTTTGTATTGACCGAAATTCACTGAGCAGCCAGGGCTCAAACCCACACTGTTCGATCCAGAGTCAAGGGCACTAACCATGAGGCTGCTGTGCCTCCAACAGAAACATAAGAGGGATAATTGAAAATTGGCTAAGTAATTTTAGTGGGACGAAAATGGACAAAGTTGAAAATAGTTTTGTACGTCTGACACTTGGCAATTTTTATTAACTTCAAATGTAACAATATTTAACAGCCCTGAAATGTCAACTGAATAACATTGTCTACTATATAATTACGCTGTGTCTAGATGTCCGGCAGCCGGACAGAATTTTCGAAATACTCCGTGTCCGGCAGTCCGATAATTTCTTAATTTCGGGTCTTAGTACGCGAAATAGTCGGTGTTTCCAATGTTATCTTTGTTCGGATCGCGAAGAAGTTGTCGTTTACAGTCCCATTTCGCGTAAATCGTCTCAGAATTGAGAAATAGTCGACTGCCGGACACGGAGTATTTTGAAAATCCTGTCCGGTAGTCCCCGCAAACAGGTAAATAATTTTCAAGTCTGATGATTCCGAGATTTGCATGGAGTGCGGTGACGACTTCTTCGAGATCCAAACAAAGATAGCATTGGATAAATCGGTTATTTCGCGTAAATCGACTCGAAATTAAGAAATTATGAGACTGCCGGACACGGAGTGTTTTGAAAATGCTGTCCGGCAGTCACCGCAAACACGCAAATAAATAAGTCTGATGATGCCGGGAGTGCGGAGCGGTAAGAGAAATCAACACAACAAATTGAGCACTGTAATCGACAACTTCTTCGCGATGCAAACAAAGATCGACTATTTCGCGTACAAAGACCCGAAATTAAGAAATTATCGGACTGCCAGAAACGGAGTATTTTGAAAATCCTGTCCGGCTGCCGGACATCTAGACACAGCGATATAATTAATATTGGCAGAAACTGAACAAGCAAAGCAATTATTTCTTGAAGGAAATTACTTGTGTCTCGAGAGACATATTGTGTTTCCCGAAGGAAATTCAACGTTCCCCGAAGGGACTTTTTTGACACTTCAAGATGGAGAGCCAAACGATTTACAGAAGGCCACTGACGGCGTTGAACTGCACGAGTCATTTGATCATCAAGGCGGCCAAACAAACGCTTTGATTCAGTGATCGTCTTCTCGCTATGAAAATTCCAAAGAATGCCAAAAAACCTGGAAAAATCCTTACGAACAAACACTTCGCAGATTCTTTGAAATCTGTGCCTGGTTATTAATGAAAAATAGTACGAAATCATTGTAAATAACATAAATGCAACCTTGCCCTTCGTACATCGGAGTCCGCTTTGAAGCACAAGCAGACTCTTGGATCAATAAGAGGTCGATAACCGAGCGTCGATGCTCTGATTGGCCACGAACACTATCCGAGGATTAGGCGCTTACGGACGCACTCTGATTCGCAACGAAAACTATAACAGCGCACTCTGATTGGCTACGAAAACTATCAAAAGATTAGAGCTACACGAACGGGCATTGAAAAGGGTTACGGACGGACTTACTTACACAGATCATGACATTAGTGGCTACGCCTCTTCGAGGCAGGTAGCCACAAAAACGCCAAATACGGCGAAATTCCCTTCCCCACCCCCCACCCCCCGAGGGAAAAAGGAAAGAAAAATTCGAGAGCGGATCCGTCCCCTCCCTTTCCTCTGGGTCTGGATCCGCAACTGTCACATACTCTTGCACTCTCATGTACTCAGGCTCACGTGTGATCTCACGTAGTCACCGTCATGTTTTTAAGTACACTAAAAACCCGGGTATAAGAACCTAGATTTCAAGAACCTGTCAGGCAGAGATTTTCTATCTATAAGTTTTAATGCCGATTTTTAATCCATGTTACACTAGACAACTTTTAACGCAACTTTGTTGCGGCAACGGTATGTTACACGAGACGATTTTTAACGCAACATTACTCGCAACATTTGAACCAAGGCTCCTGCTCGACATATCCCGGGCAACAAATATGGCTGACAATGAGTTTCGGTTCTTCGTGGTGCATTCTGGGACGATGTTGCGTTAAAAGTCAGCGTCGGGGGTGTTACACGCACCAACACCAACAAAATTCGGGCAACAATGTTGCATGTTTTTGAATCGCTTTCAAAAACCTGCAACATGTTGCCGCAACAAAATGTTGCGTTAAAAATGTCCCTGTGCGCCATGTTACACGAGACAACTCTTAACGCAACAATGATCGCAAAACGTAAACTAGCAATTTTAAATGACGTTTTCATGGACGTCGCCGTCGTAGATGTTAAAAGTCCCTACTGTCTGCGAAGGAGAGGGGGTGGTGCTTAATCTCATTGGTCGTTTGGAGGGAACCAAGAGGCTTCAACTCGGGTGTTCTGTTATGAACGGGCTTGTGAGCTCAGGGGACGATGTTGTTTGGAGCTCGATCTCTGAGGACGAAAATAGGGTCAGTACGCAGCTATTACAACAGCCCAAGCGATTTGCTCAGAAAACAATAGAAGCATTCAAAGAAACAACAGAAACAATGAACCCTAACCCTAAAAACAATAGAGCTGCGTCCTAAACGGATCCAATGAACGTAGAGGTTGTAAACAGCTGCGTGGTATCTGGAAAATAATGTCTGGGGCCTGCACGTAACGCACATGATAACAAAGCCAAATGAAAACTTTAAAATATTTGCATAAATGCGCACTGCTGTCTTCACGAGTGGATGCGCCAGGGGTAGTTTTGTAGAGAGTCCAATTAAGCTTACTATAAGTGATATAACCTTCTCTCTGGATAACTGATGCATATTCTTTTAATAAAAGCTTATTTCCTTAATGGACCTAATAGGGCCATCCACCTTAAAGAAACAATCATTATGCACTTTCAAATTAAGTTGCAAATTATTACTTTGAATTTTAATTTATGTGGCGTCTACTTGTCATGCTGTGACAAGACGAAAACACAGAAGTACTTTTTACGCGACGTAAAATTTACTAAATGCAACGGGCAGACATAATTTGATGCTACTTTTGAAGATATAATGAACGCAACAAAAGTTACAATTCTAAGACCAATTAAAGGAGATTAAACCCGTGTTGCTAGTGGACAGTGGAGGGTGTTGAGGCGCATGCGCAGCAATATCTCAACATCGTGCCTTCGGCAGCGTGGTTCACCAAGAGTTTTGTTTCAGCGTTTCGCCTCCTACTCTTCCCCTTTGTTTCTTTTTCCACTGACAGTGTAATGGGTGCCTGCTTTCTTGCGAGTGGGGGATTCTGGCTGCCGGGTTGCACAGTTGTGCCAGCCACAATTGGAAGCCTTTGGAATATTCCAGGCACCCAAATTACATTAAGCGATGCAGTTGTTAAATGATAAAAAAAAGCTGCTTGAATGAATGCTGATGATAAATTATTTCTATAGCTGCAACTTTCGAAGGTTCTTGCCATGTACTATCCACAAATGTACCAACGGTTACCTTTGATTTGTTAAATGTTAAAGTTATTTCCTATTTTTTCTAAGTAAATTGGAAATGAACCAGTACCAAGTCTTGAAGTGCTACAACGGCAAAAAAAATCAATTCTCATTTTTCTACGGATTTTATACACATGTTTACGTTTTAGCCTTTAATGTTTTGAGTTTTAGTTTTTAATCACCCAGTAGTTCTACTGACGCCATATTTTTACTCAAATGTATTACTCTTGTTTACAGGTGAACAAGAATATTCAAGCATTACAGTAGAACGACCACAGCACTGGAAGTTACACCGAGAGAAGCTGTTGAATAGGAAACTTATTATAACTATAACTCGGAAAAAAACGCTGAGTATAAAATTAAACTTTTCTGCCCCCCCCCCCCCTCCAATCCCCCAAGACTCATTCATCTTAATAATGTCAAAGCAAATTGGTGTTGAACTTTGATCGGCATAACTTTTTTGTACCTATCTCAAATGGGTTGCAATAAAAGGTCTTACGTCAAGATTGTGATAGTACTGCTTGTGATAGTGCTGCGTAGTTTTTTAGGTTTTTTTTTTTTTTTTCAGTGTGGGGGAGGGGGGGGGGGGTCTTTCAAATGCAGCTGAGCAATGGACCCAAAATCAGGAAAAGCTTAGACGCCAAACGAGAAAAAGAAGGGATAGCCTATGCAGAAGGTCTTTCCTATCCTTTGGTGCCAAACACGCCCAAAGATTCAGTAAAATGGATCGGATTTTGGCTCACTTTGAACCACTGTATCTCTTCTAGAGGTGCATCGCAAACATTTGCCTCTATTCTGAACAGTTTCCTTTGACATTTATCCAACGGAAAATTAGTCCATTAAAAACGGCACGATGTTCAGAGACTGGAAATATGAACGTAAATCTCGCACTGGGCAGTACTGGGCTGTCGGCTGTTTCCGACCCTTCAACTGTATTGTATGGGCGAGCTGGGCTGCACACCAACTTTAACAAATTTGTTTGTGTTCCCTTGTTCCCAAAATTAATTCCGAACCTGTTCCCAACTTTTTGATCCCTAAAACGGTTTATGTTCCCTTGTTCCCTGAGATATTTTGTCTCTGTTCCCCAGTTCCTCTGTTCCCCGGTTCAAATTGGTCTTGTTCTCTTGTTCTCCAAAACCCCTGGGAGACCCCCTTTTTGGCGAATTCTAAGTATTTTGTGAACGTATTCGTCAGAGGTCTGCCGCCAACGGTGTGTGCGTTTGTATGTAGTTTGAGCGAATTAAACGTCGTATAATTCATGCTTACTTTCAGCGACGACATCTTCGGTGAATCAGCTATGTGCTCGTAGTACCGGGCCATGCCCGAAAAACATAGGTACCGTACCGACATTTAAGGGTGCCGTGCCAGATTTTGTGCGAGTGTAAAGAGGGTGTCAGGCAGGTACAAAAGTCGGCCCGGATCAACTCGGATTTTTTGGTAAACCTGCCGTTTGCCGTAAACGCTGTGCTGAATTCAAAATTCTCGTCAAAGTACTGTGGTATCTTTTTAGTGTTCAGTCAAAGCTAATACAAGCCACGAAGGTTGTATTCCATAGAAAATTCATTGCCTGACTCGTGAAAACCGAAACCGCACGAATCGCTTCGTATAGGTAATCAAATCATTTCGAGTGCAATTTGGAATAAATAAGGACAAGTAAATTTTTCAAAGACTACAAAAAATTTGTAGTCTTTGAAAAATTTACGAGTGCTTATTTATTCCAACATAAACAAAAAGGCTAATTCATAACAGAGTCGGCCCATATTTTGATGATATTTATCACGAGCTAGTTTTTGCATATAGAAAAGGACATGGCTGTGATACTGCCCTTCTCCGTTTAACGGAGCAGTGGAGGAAAGAATTGGATAACCGTAGAATTGTTGGGCTGGTGTCCATGGACTTATCCAAAGCATTCGATATGTTACCGCACAATCTAATTATCCAGAAACTGGCTAAATACGGTGCAGACGAAAACACACTTAGTCTAATTAAGGATTACTTAACAGATCGCAAGCAACGTGTAAAACTTGCGGGCACGTTTTCCTCTTGGTTACCCGTCCAGAGAGGAATCCCCCAGGGATCAATCCTGGGGCCTTTACTGTTCAACATATTCATGAATGATCTTCCACACGTCACTGACTTTACTATACTGTCCACTTATGCAGACGATACACAGATCTTTTATGCTGGGGACAATGTGATAGATGTAGAACACGCCATAAATTCGGACTTAGGTAACGTCACGAGACCCTGCTTTCAAGTGCGAGGGTACAAATATTCCTCTGGTAGAGGAGTTGGAGCTTTTGGGTGTTACGGTCGATAACAAACTTTAATTTGAAGGTCAAATTAAGAAAATATGTCGCAGAGTGAGCCAGCAAATCGCAGTTTTAAAAGGGATGAAGTTGCTTCCTTTAAAGCTACGGGAACATCTCTATAGAGCGTTCATCGCTTCACATTTTAATTATTGCGCCGAGTCTTGGCATTTTTGTAGTAAGCGCTTAACAGAAAAACTCGAAAAACTTAACGAGCGGGCACTCTTAGTAATATAGTTTTTAAATTTGTAGTTTTTATATGCTGTATTATTTAATTATTTTATATAGTTGTAAATTTATAGACCATTATTTGTAATATTATTTTATCGGCAGTTTTTTTCTTTTCGTGACTGACCCGTAAACTAGCTTTATAGCTAAGTGTTAGTCACGTTAATAAAGTATATGTATATGTATATATGTATGTATATGTAAAAGTATTTGTTAAGAACGACTCCTCGTGCTTCAAATCAAAGAACAATTCCTCATTCTTCGCATGCTACAGTCGATGTTACAGTCAGGAGGTTACAGTATATATACTGTCCGTGAAAAAACATATTAAGCCGTTATCTAAATGCCCAAGGATAATTAGGCAGAGTTATTGGCAATATGAGAGTATGTAGCCCCCCGGCTTTTCACATATCTTCCCCATGCACTCGCACACTCACCGAGATTCCTATTTTGGATCTATCCGGAGACATCCTGTTGCCACTTGTAATCCCGAGTGAAGGTCAATTCCGGCACCTGAAAATATTTTTATCGGAAAGTGAGCGTTTCTCTGGCGGGAATGATGCATTTTTCAACTTTCGTTGCAACAAATAAAATCAATTTCAAATGCCCTCAGTAAAATTTATTTCAATCAACACAATAAAATGACCACGGGTTAAACAGCAGTAAGACTGAACAAGACATAAGGTTAGTCGCATTATATTCCACGTTTTTCCGCTTGTGGCTGAAAGTTTTCAGATTCTTTGTTGTATTGGCACTCTGGACGTAATTATGCTGTCTCACACCTGAAATGGTCAAGGCGTCAAATGTAATACAAACAAAGTACCTACATGCAGGCACTTATGTCACTTCTATACGCGTGACTTTAATTCACACACAAAAATGGCCACAGTCGCGTTTTGTCTTTCGATCGTGTTTTCAACTAATTGCAGAGAAACATCTTGAAACAAAGAAAAACGTGTCAGACAAGAAAAGTACATTTGTGCTTGAAACGAAACAATGCCAGCGCATGTTACATTTGTCTCTGTCAGTGTTTAACAGTCAGTTCAAAACTTGGCGATTAGCTCTGCTTCGGTAACAACCGCTCTTTTTTTCTCTTCGCAACTTAGTCTGAGAGTCCGTGCATTTGTCTTGAGGGTACTCTGTCCGGTGTTTGGATCCTCTGAGAGCTTTTTGATCTCGGTCGTTACGTTGTTGAGAGCCAAAATATTATCTTCGCAAGATTTCTTGATCTTTGTTCTTGCGTTTTCAACATTTTCAACTCCTTTCTCTAACTCGCTGGCTTTAATGAGACTGCTAGCTACAGCTTTCTTCATCTCATCTTTGATGTAGGTAAGTAAATTCGAAACGATCTTCTTTACAGTATCATTAGCTTCCGCGATTCCGCTGAGGATGTCTTTAACATCTAAGCTCGTGTCACTTTGCTGTTTGCCCTCCTCCAGTTCTTCGCGAATTCGGAGATTTTTTGCCGCGCTGTTAAGCACGCTTAGAATTTGCGTGACATTCTTATCTTCGACTTGAGGCTTCAGCCCTTTTTCTAGTGATCTTTTCGCCTCATTCGCTTTTTTTTCGCACATGCTAAACTTGACATCCACTGCTTTGGCCGTCATTTCTAACAACTTGTCCAAATATAAAGCGAAGGCATCGCACGTAGCGCCGCTCAACTCCTTTATCATGATTGCTTGATATCTGTCCTCTTCCTCGGTTTTGCAGACTTTTTCGCAGACTTTTTCGCAAAGCGTTTCCAGCGCTTTTTTTAGTTCTCTGTATGCTGAAAACAGCGTCTCCAAAGCATTATTTAGCTGTTTAAAAGGCTGGTTTTCACCCATTGGTTTGTCTTTGACGATGTCGAGACGCGGAAAGGTGAACTGATCTTGTATGCAAATTGCAGTTCCTTTTCTTCCTTGCGGTTTGAGCAAAAGGTTAATTAATTCATTGCTTACGTTCCGTAGATGGTTGGGCCAAAACCTTTCTTTTTTGTTTCTTGATTGATCAATATTGCCTTCCTGAAAAAAAAAACAAAAAAACAAAAAAACACATTCATTAATCCTTCCTTTTATGGTCAAAAATCATTGGTTTGCTTTCGGGTAAATGGTTTGAATCATTAATGATTGATATCCTTCACTGTGGCACAGTCCTCAGGGCCCGAGGTCCAGTAACAAATAAGAGTAACTGACACGAGAGATTTTTCGACTTTGTACTTTGATTGCATTCTCAGCGTGATCGTTCACAAATTTTACTTCCGTCTTGGGTGGTTTCGACACGTACAAATTCTAACGTGTTTGTACAATGTTACAAAATTCACTTTTTCGAGGTACAGTTTATTTTCGTATGGTCTCCTGTCATCACGGAATAAAGAGACAAATTAAATAGCTTTTAGTATAAATCTACTTGCGTTCTATCACGAATGCCGTTCTCTGATTGGCTACGCTACTCGCTATCTATTCTGTGATAGATAGCGAGTAGCGGTTTTCAACAAAATTGCGGCCACTTCGTCGCGTTTCCGAAGTGTTTCGAAGTGTCTGGGATGAGGATATAGATAATTTACTCGTTTAGTTTTGAACGACTAGTAGATTTATACTAAAACAATTAGATTATTCGCTCTCGATTTCTATGCGTGATAGTTGACTCGGGCTGCGCCGTCGTCAACTATCACGCTATAGAAATCTCGAGCTCATAATCTAATTGTTTAGTAGAAAATCCATTCACATACTGTCATGAATGCTGTAATCTGATTGCCTGGTTACTCGCTATCTGTTTAGTGATATATTAATGACTGGTCCCTTGGGGAACAGTGAATTTTGTTTCCCGAGAATCTCAATGTTTCCCGAGACGAAGTCCGCCGAATGTAAATAAATAGGGGACGGCTATTTATAGAGTTATTTTTATGGAGTTACTTTATTTATAAAGTTAGAGTTAAGCCTACAAAATCCTGAATTCATGATTTTGGTTAGGGTTAGCTTAAAGTTTAGTGATTAGGTCTAAACCATGATTTAAGAGTCAAGTCGGTTCATTTAAATTCAGGATTTTGGCAGTCCAAAATCTTCAATTCAGGATTTTGGCAGTCGTTAACTCTAACTCTAAGTCATAACTCTACTGAAATAACTCTATTGCTAGTCGACCAAAAATAAATATAATCATTGTTGATCAATTAGCTGAGACGTAAAATTTGAAAAAAGAGTCGACAAAAGGTCGAATCTGGCCGATTTTTTGGATAAAATCCTCGATCGTGGATCGATCACTGGCTTCTGAGGATCCAAGTGTCCAGCCTTGCTCCCTTTTAAGGCGGGGGTACACATGAATTTGAATGAAATTTTAAGAGGTTTAAAGAAGGGATAAAAGGAAGTAAATTAGTTTTGAAACGCTAACAGACAGGTGACCCCCACCCAAGAGCACCCCAGCTTGGTAGGGGGACTGCTTGAGTTGTGAACTTCAAATTCTAATCGCTGATGTTACATACTTTCCGCATCTTTGAAACAGTCTTTCATAAAATGACTTTTGTTGATTGTATACACACTCCGCAACTGTGAAACAGCTTTCCATGACGATTCATGATGGTACATACTTTCCAAAACATGCAGCTTTCCTTATGATGACCGTTAACTATAGTTGTTATACATATTCCGCAACATTAAAACAGCTTTCCATGAAATGACGATTGATAATGGCAATCACTTTCCACAACTTTAAAACACCTTTTTTATGAAATGACCATCGATGATGGTACACAGTTAGAACTTTCGGAACTCAAAAAGCAGCTTTCTATGAGATAGCCAGTGATGATTGTATACCAACTCCGCAACTTTGAAACAGATTTTGTTGAAATGACAAATTCATGTTGTTACACACATTCGAATTCTGCATAACTGAAACGGCTTTCCAAGAAATGACGATTGATAATGGTATTCACTTTTCCATAACTTTAAAACAGGTTTTTATGAAATGACCATTGATGATGGTACACAGTTTAGTTTCCAAACTTAAAAACAGCTTTCCATGACATAGCCATTGATGATTCTATGCCCGCTTCGCAACTTTGAAAGAACTTTCCAGGAAATGATGTCACAATTTATTACGGCATACACATTCCGCAGCTTTGACAAAGCTTTTCAAGAACTGGTCATTGATAATGGTTTACACTTTCCGCAACTTTAAAAAAGCTTACCACGAAATCACCAATGATGATGGTATGCGGCACTTTCCGCAACATTGAAACAGCTCCACATGAAATGACCATTGATGATAGTATACACATTCCGCAAATGACAATGGATAATAGTGCACACTTTCCACTATTTTGAAAGAACCTTCCACTACTACACTTTCCGCAACTTTGAAAATGACCATTGATAATGGTATACAGCTTTCCACAAAATGCCGATTAATGATGGTACTCAATCTGCTCAAATTTAACAGCTTTCCATTGAACAAGCTTTCATAATGGTATTCACTTTCCGCAACTTTCAAACAGCTTTCGATGAAATGAACATTGAGAATTGTAAACACACTCTGCAACTTTGAGACAGCTTTTCATGAATTTACCATTGAAGATGACATAGACTGAATTCCCTAACTTTTAAACAGCTTTTCGGTAACGATTTATGATGGTATGCATTTTCCGCAACTTTAGAACAGCTTTCTATGAATTGCCCATTGATGCCGGTCCACACATTCCGTAAGTTTTAAACAGCTTTTCATAAATTGACCACTGATGAAGGTCCTCGCATTCCGCAAAATTGAAATGACCACTGATTACAGTATACACATTCCGCAAGTTTGAAACCGAACCGCTTTCCATTAAATTATGATTGATGATAGTAAACTTTTCCACAACCATGAAACAGCTTTCCATGAAATTACCATTGATGATGGTATACTCATTCTGCATATTTCAAACAGCTTTCCATTAAACGACGAGTGATGATGGTACATACTTTCGGAACCTTGAACTGAAGGCTTTTTTATGAAATGACCACTGATCCTGGTATACACTTTCCGCAACTTTGCAACAGCTTTTCATGAAATGACTATATATTATGGTATAAACATTCCGCAACTTCCATTA
Organism: Astreopora myriophthalma; assembly: GCA_014634185.1. Classification (NCBI taxonomy): domain Eukaryota; kingdom Metazoa; phylum Cnidaria; class Anthozoa; order Scleractinia; family Acroporidae; genus Astreopora; species Astreopora myriophthalma. The sequence continues at coordinate 3,350,315 of BLFK01000146.1, read as the reverse complement.
GAAAATAGCTCAAGGAAAATATGCGCGCTGATTGGTTAATAATCGTGTTTCTATAACTCGATAGAAACAAAGAAGTTGACGTAGTCACGGACAAGAGTCACGGCATTCCCGTGTGTGCTGTCGTGTGTGCTGACGTGTAAATTGCGCGCTGTAGAGAATCTACGTTTTGATGATAAATAAAATATAAAGTTTTCTTCGTTTTTCGTTATTTTCCTTGGGCTATTTTCTAAAAGAAATAGAAAACATTTCTTCGTGTTTCTATCGAGTTATAGAAACACTCGTGAAAGTTTGGGAGAACTCGAAAAAGCTCCCAAACTTCCACTCGTGTTTCTATAACTCGATAGAAACACGGAAAATGTTTTATATTTCTTAAATAGATGATGGTATTGACTTTCCGCAATTTTCAGACAGGTTTCCATAAAAAAGACCATTGATGATGGTACAGATATTCCGCAACTTTGAAACAGCTCTTCATGAAATGACCATTGATAATGGTATAGACATTCCATAACCCTTAAGCAGCTCTCAGTGACCACTGATGATGGTATACACTTTCTGAAAGTTTAAAACAGGTTTCCATAAAAAAGACCACTGATGCATGATGGTGTAGGTATCCCGCAACTTTTTAACAACTCTTCATGAAATGATCATAGACATTCGACAACTTTGACTTGATGATGGTAGACACTCGCCCAAACTGTCACAGCTTTGCAATGACCCATGATGGTATAGGTATTCCGCAACTTTTTAAGAGTTTTCAGCCATGTAATGACCACTGATGATGGTAAAGACACTCTACAACTTTGAAACAACTTTTCATGGAATGACCACTGATGTTGGTACACACTTTTCACAATAATATACACATTCTGCAACTTTACAACAACTTCTTATAAAATGACCTTTGATGATGGTATACACATTCTGCATTCTTAAATTGATGATGGTATACATTTTTCGCAACTTTCAACTTTCCATAAGATGACCAATGCTTTGATGGTATAAGTATTCCGCAATATTTAAAGAGCTTTTCATGCAATGGCCATTGATGATGAGATACACATTCCGCAAATTTGAAACAGCTTTCCATGAAATAACCATTAATGATGGCGTACATTCCACAACTTTGAATTGATGATAGTATACACATTCCGCAACTTTGAATTGATGATTGTATAAACTTTCCGCGACTTTGAAATTGATTTCCATGAAATGACCACGGCATGCCTTGATAGTATAAGTATTCCCCAACTTTTAAAGAGCTTTTCATGTAATGACCATTGATGATAGTATCGACGTTCGGCAACCTTGAAACAACTTTTCATGAAATAACCATTGATTATGGTATGCACATTCCGTAACTTTGAATTGCTGATGGTATACACTTTCCGCGACCTTAAAATTGCTTTCCATAAACTGACCACTTATAATTGTACATACGTATTCTCCAACGTTTATGCAGCTCTGCATGTAATGACCATCGATGATGGCATACACATTCCGTAACTTTCAAGCAGCTTTCCATGACTTGACGATTGATGATGGTACTTACTTTCCACAACTTTAAAACAGGTTTCAATGAAATGACAATAGATCGTTTTCACTCACGTGACCAGCGGTCATATTGATTTACTGAAACAATAGGACATATTTCCATCAAAGTGGAGTCTAACTCCCCGAGGATTGTTTTGGGACACCAAAATGGCCGCCGTTTCTGTGTTTAGGTACACCAATATGGCCGTCATGACCTCATGCGAAAACGATCTATTGATGATGAGATACACATTCCGCAACTTTGAATTGATATTATACACATTCCGCAACTTTGAAACAGCTTTTCATGACATGACCACTGATGGTGGTACACGCTTTCCACAACTTTGAAACTGCTTTCCATGAAATAAGCATTGATGACGGTATTATACACATTCCGTGACTTTGAATTCATGATGGTATACACTTTCTGGAACTCTGAAGTAGCTTTCCATAAAATGACCGTTGACAATCATATATGCATATTCCCCAACTTTTAAACAGCATTTTGTGAAATTACCATTGATGAAGGTATATACATTCAGCAACTTTAAATTGATGATGGTATACACTTTCCGAAACTTTCAATCAGCTTTCCATAAAATGATGGTATAAGTATTCCACAACTTTTTAAGAGCTTTTCATGTAGTGAAACAACTTTTCATAAAATGACCACTGACTTGATTTTATAAGTGTTTCGCAACGTTAAAGAGCTTTCACGTAACGACCATTCATGGTGATGTAGACATTCCGCAACTTTGAATCAGCTTTTCATGAAGTGACAACTGACGATGGTACACACTTTCCACAATTTTGAAACAGCCTCCCATGAAATAATCATTCAGTGATGATGATATACAAATTCCGCCACCTGGAATCAGCTTTTCATGAAATGACCATTGACAAAGACATGCACATTCTGAAACTTGAAAACAGCCTTTTATGAAATGACCTTTGTGATGGTATACACTTTAATATGAGTGTTCTGCAACTTTTATAGAGCTTTTCATGTAATGACCATTGATGGCGATACACACCTTCTACAACTGGATAATTGATGATTATGTATGTATTCAGAAACTTTCGAACAGCTGTGCATAACACGACCACTGACTGTGGTACTGTACACACTTTCCACAACTTTCAAACAGCTTTCCATGAAATAACCAATTGATGGTATACACTTTCTGCATCTTTGAAATAGCTTCCCATAAAATGACCATTGATGATTATATAGACATTCCCCATCTTTTAAACGGCTTTTTCATGAAAAGACCTTTGTGATGGTATACACATTCCGCAACCTTGAATTCATGATGATATACACTTGATGATTGACCATTGATGATTATATACATTTTCCGAAACGTTCAAACAGCTTTTCATGAAATATGACCATTGATGATGGTACACACTTTTCGCAACTTTGAAATCACTTTCCACAAAGTGACCGTTGGCGATTATATAGGCATTCCCCAACTTTTAAAGAGCTTTTTATGCATTGACATTGATAGTGGTCGTTTAAACATTCCGCATTTTTCAAACAGCTTCGGATGAAGTGACCAATAATGATGGTGTGCACGTTCTGCAATTGTAAAATGGTATTTCGCGTAGTGATTGTTATAATAATGCGTATGATTAATGAAATGACCATTGATGGTGCTATTCAAATTCCCAGCGCAATTTTGAAACAGTTTTTCATGATCACAAGTTGTTTGAGCATTCCGGGACTTTCAAACAGCTTACCATTAGGTCAGTAATAATTTTGACATGTACACATTGCGCAACTTTAAAATAGCATATTGTGTTGTAACCATTAATTATGGTATACACATTCCTAATTTTGATATAGTTTTTCGTAAAATGATTATTGATGATAAGCCCCTCCCAGCGGCTTTGGGGAACAAGGGAACGTGACTTATCTAAACCGGGGAACAGGAGTACAAAGACAAAATATCTCAGGGAACAAGGGAACACAACCCATTTTAGGAATCAAAAAGCTGGGGAAAAGCTCGGAATTCATTTCGGGAACAAGGGAACAAGAGCAAATTTTTAAAGGGAACAAGAGAACAAGGACCCCCCTTCCCTGGGAGGGGCTCAATGATGATATGAACATTCCTCATGTTTGAAAGGTGTTCCTCTTCGGTTTAAAAACCTGTGAAACTCACGGATGACGTAACTCAAAGGAAACAAAAGAGCAAAAAATATGATAACCTAAACCTGACACGAGCTAATGAAACAAAGAAACAGTTTTACAGGTTTTTTACACTGAGGTAGGCCCTTTAAACGAGGTCTGCAACTTTGAAACAGCTTTTCATGAAATGGCTCTTGATGATGGTAAAGACATCCCGCAACTTTCAAAGAGCTTTCCATGAAACGACCAATAATTAGTGTGCGCGTATTCAGCATCTGTGAAACAGCACTCCTTGGATGATGGTACATGCAAATGTCCCGTAACTTTGAAACAGCTTTCCGTGTAATTGGTATTTTGCATGGCATATGCATTCCGCAACTTCTTAGCAGCCTTTTTAAAATAAATTATGAAGGTATGGTTATTCTTTAACTTGAAAATAAGTTTCCTTGTTTTGCCTGCTTGATGCACGTTACGCGCATTTTTATATGTTCAGAAGAACTTTCCTTGTAATCACAATTTGATGCCTTAAACCTTATATGCATTCTGCAACGTTTTTAAAACAGATACTTTTAAAACGCCTGTCGCGTGATGATGGTATTATGGTATATACATCGACTGATGCCTTTCACAATGAGACAATTTTCTTTGTCAGTAGTAACTGTCTGATGATATGCAGTTTCATTTTCCTTAACTTCTTTAATTAAATGCGTTTCTTTGGATTTGTTATGTCATGATATTCAGATCTCCTGACTTACAGACATCTTTGTCAACAAGTTCACCACGTCAACCTGACACTTACGCTTTAGGCTTTGTATTCTTCTTACCTTGTAACTCACTCAAATATGTAATCTATTTTTGTCACTTAATCATAATTAATTATGTATGTTTCGCCTAGTTGTTATATAGTCCAACGGTTTTTCAAACATTATGTAACTGACGATGATGTTCGTAACATCGAAACATGTCTTTTAGATTAAAAAATGTCGTAATCTTCTTAAAAATAACGATTTGCTTTCTGCTGTCTCGACCCTTTGGATCTTTGTTTGTACATTCATAATATACCCTTTTCGCTATTTTTCTTATTTGTTACTGAATGTGATGGTTTACATGCACAATCCCTAACTTGCAATGAAATTCTTTGCAGCTTTAAAACGGTTTTCACGGAATACATTTTAAAATGAGGAGTATTTTTGCCTTCAGAATTACTCGACATTTATCATAGCTTTTAAATGCATGAATACTCCGTATAGAGGCAATTTGTTAAAAGAAGATAAGAGTACGATTGGAAGTGGCAACCTGCTTTTTCAGACTAATAAATTTGTTTTTGCAATGCCTATGTGCTAGCGAGAAAACATTCAAACATACTGAAAGACTGTTGTGCACCTCGCTTTAAGTACTATCTTACAAAACGTGTAAGTTTTTGCGAACATATTTTTAATCAGAGAGATGAATTGAAATTTTCGGGTATGCGCTTCATGTTCTCTCGAAATGGTTTTACCTTGTGCACAAGTTGTAGTCTAATTGAAAGCAACAAAAAAGAAAAAAAGACAAGGGAAGGAGCACCTACCTGTGCACCGCGAGCAGCTGGAATACGATACAGCTCCAGATTTACTTCCACATCCAGACGCCGAAAATATGTCGACTAGTAAAGCCTAGTTTTCACTAGCGGCCCAAGCATAAGCGCAAGCAGAAGATATTAATGTCAAGTGAAAGCCAACAGTAACGCAAGCACAGGCAGAGAACGCAAGCGTGGGTGCAAGCGCAAGGAAAAGAAAAAAAATTGATCCAAATTTGATCCTTTCGCTTGTGCTTGGGCTTACGCTTGCGTGGAGCCCGTTTTCAGGGTGAAATAAGCGCTCTTATGCTTGCCCTTATGCTTGTGTTTGTGCTTGCGTTGCTAGTGAAAACCTGGCTTAATCCTTTGGTAATTCAGATGCCCATTTTCACATGAGAACAACATTCACGGTTAGTATGCTAGCACAAAAACGTTTAAGCGCTTATTTGACGTCACAATGCGATTGATTGCGAAGCGCCATTCGAATCAAAATTCTCGTTTCCATGTTTCCAGTCTTCTAGATAATTTTCGGAAGATCAATGCCAGATTTCTCATGGTCGTATTATGCCAGTAAAATGTGACTGGGATACGCTGTATGGTTTTTCAGAGATGCAGAAATTCGATTTGTTTGGCAACCGCGTTAAAACAACCGTTTTTCCTTGCATTTGGTGCAACGGAATGCACGCGCTTTTCTTAACCATGATAACCAAATTAAATGTGCTATTTCTTTGCAGACAAAAAAAAAAGGACGGCACTGCGATCATAAACTATTTCGTGGCCTTTAAGTTTGAAATCAGTTCTAAATTATTTTGTTTATTATGAAAGTATTGGACTTTTGTAAGAACGTGCCCACTTTTTGTGTCGCAAAACTTTAGAACAAAAATTTATTTTCCAAATCGGCACTCTTAATCCTCACGGTATCAACGAAC
>BLFK01000146.1:3334164-3339164 GCA_014634185.1 Astreopora myriophthalma | reverse complement strand
ATGAGTAAATGACATACGACTAGTGTTGGGAATCAGCTGAGCTTTCATAATCGATCATCGGAAATAATTGGATTATTGACCTAACCGATCGATCATCGATTATAATCGGAAAAATTCCTTAAAAAGAATTTCCTTTGTTATTTTCACTTGTGTGCAAGTCAAAGTAATATAAACTTTTGAGTTTATTGACTGTGGACCACTTTTATTGATGACAAATCATTTTTATTTCACATTAACATTGTTTTGAAGGGGCTTATGAGTGGATTATAGCTGGATTAGGAGAGGCTGTTAAAAAGACAACACACAAGTTTAATATTTTTATTTTTGAATAATATAGATATTTTTATTTTTCCACCATAATCTATTGCACATTTTCCATAATCGATTATGGCATCACCTAACTTTTTTGATCAATGACTGATTATAATCGATGATTGATGCACCACTACATATGACCATTAAAATTCCAAAGATTTCTGAAGACTTCATTAAGATGCCCCAAGACATTGGAAATAATTCAAATCTGCGTAGCAGAAGCAGATGCTGTCCTGAACATTTTCATATTTTAATCCCACAATGTACGATGTATTGACTAACCTTTCATGTTTTTATTTTAGCTGCTTTATGGAATTCCTTGTGTTCTTTGCAGTAGTTTGGTAGTTAGCTTATCATTGCAAGGTAACTTTAATTTTGTATGAGAACACTTATGTCAACTCGCGCAGATTATCTGGGAGTCTCCCGGATACTGATCGAATCTCTTGGTGTACTGTATGGGTCACCAATCTCCAGGATAAATTAAAGCGACTTCAGACTGTTGCTCTGCTGTGAGCTAAGATTTCAATTCTAAATTTTTCAGAGTCCAAACAATTTTTTTTAAACCTGTATCATCATTTCTGGTGGCCGTGCACCTCTGCATTTCACACAGAAAGATAAATCACCATTATGCTTATATAGGAGCAAAGTAAAAGGCACTATACGATTTGATAGCCGTTCAACCAATAGAAGTCCACGAAAAAAACAAACCGCCCATTAGTTTCCTGTGAATTTTGAAGTGTGCAGTAGAAGCAAATTGATACTGGGGGGCCTGGGCCAATTTTTTTTTTTTTTTTTTTTTTGGGGGGGGGGTGATAATAGGGGGTTTGATGCAAAGAAAATTTATCCAGATTATAGATCTCCAGAGGTTGATGTCTTTGTGAGAATATTTAAGAACTTAAAGTGATCTCCCCTGGGGCATTATGAAACCAAAAATATAAATGAACAATAAGTAATATTTATAAGTTAATGCAGAATCCCAACAATGGGCATTTAGCTATTTACAATTTAGTACAGCTGCAGAGTTAAATTCAGCACTAATGAAGTGATATTCCTTTTCTTAACCACTACCCCAATACAAGTTCAGTGGCAACAGGCATTAATAATTTTTCATTTTCCATGGTTTGGGAAACCAATTTTGCAAATAACCTATAATGACCTATATAAACACTGATGATGTCAGTATCACTTGAGGTCATTATTATGCTAGCATTCAGTGTTAACCTAGGGTAATAATTTCCCTTTTTTGAAGATCACATGGTGTGGAAGTGGACAGCCATTATTCATCTTGGTGCATGCTTCCTTAGTGTGCTTTACTCACTCAGTGTCTTATTCAAAAGTGAAATTGATTCCAAAAATCCACTGAATTATGAAGAAGGAAGGTATGTTAAAATCCCTTCAAAACGAAACTGAGTTCAAAAAGGTCTTTCTTGAGATAGTCAAACTAAATTTAGTTATGACCATGATTTCAAGTTTTCTATGAGTCAAGCGATAGTCAACGAGGCATGTAGCACAGAGTTGACTATTTGATGTATAGAAAATGAGAGCAAGTAGTCCAATTGTTTTAGTAGAATTCCACTCACATGCTGCCTTCGAATTCATTCCAGTTTTTATTTATTTTAAGATTTGAAGAAGTGACTATTGTTGCATTTTTTCAATTTGCCTCAGACTTAAGTTACGGTCAATATAATATTGACAGACTGTCCTACGATGCAACAAGGCATAATCAGCCTTATAGAGTAATATCTTTGTCCTCATGATTACAGACCCACAGTTATAAATTATTAATATATATTGTTAAAATTCCTGTTACTAGGGAAATTACAGGAATACTGATTGTGATATTATGGTTGGGTCTTTGCCTGGTAACAAGACTCACAAGGTACCTTGTAATTACTCATAATTAAGGTTTTAGCAGCATGAATAGTGAAAGAAAATTATTAGAACCAAGCAGCTATCGAAGCTAAGCCTACATACCAATGGAGTATTTTTATTTAGGGGATTTATAATTTCAGCTTACCAGTTCAAAACAAAAAAGCCTTATCCTAGAGCAGTAAAGAGGATTGTAAACAGTTTCTAGAACACCCCACTTTGAAGCTGTGGTGGTTTGGGGTACGTTGGTTGTTGTTATTTTGTCATTTTGAGTTTGATGCCAAGTTCCAATCAGATTGCAAAAACTTAAGCATGCAGAATCTACTACAAAATTATCAGCTCAACATTTCAGATGAAGAGAACAACATTGGTGTAGTGGTGAGAGCACTCACCTTCCACTTATGTGTCATGGGGTCAATTCCCAGACTCAACATCGGTGATCATATGTTGGTAAATTTTATTGCTTCTCTACTCTGCTCTGAGAGGTTATTGTCCAGGTAAATGTACTCCGGTTATCTTCTCTCCTTAAAAACCAACATTTTAATTTGATTTGAGTTGATTTAATTTCTATAATATCCTCAGTTAGTTCTCTTGTGATAAATACTTCCATCAGGGGCAGCGGCAGCGGCAGCAGCATCATCATCGTCATCATCATCACCACCACCACCACCACCATCATCATCATCGTTATTACTTTTAAGATAAAATATATGAGTTAATGAATCCTTTTTTGGTTTTTCAGTTCCAAACAAACAGCTGGTTATCTGTGGACTGCAGCAATAGGCATTTCTGTTATTCCATTTGTTCTGTGGGCCTTCTACTTAGCTACCTGGGACATTTCCTCTGTGAAAAACCATTGCAAAGGCATAATATCTCATTACCTGTATAAACATGACATATAACTCCTCAAAACAGAGTTAACTTTTGTGCTGTAACATTTACAGTCATGTGAAATATATTCTAGTGAAAGTAAAATTAATATCATTGAAGTTGCTTTTTTGTATGTGATAAAAAGGCGTGGGGCCAGATATTTGACAAAGCTATTCCAATGGGCGTATGCACGACCTAGTCATGTGCCTGGATATCTTTTGTTTGTCTTGATGGTGCTGGAAGCCGGGGTCAGGACACAAGCCTTGCAGCGCGGGTTTCAGAGTCATTGTGTATCAATTTCAAAGGGGAAAGATTCTCCAGTGGATTTTGCTTTTGTTACAAAGCAAGCCTTGCTGGGGTTGTGTCCCAGCATGCTGTCACTAAGTGGCACATGACCAGGTCGTGCCAAGGGAGTATTTTTTAGAGGACATACAACCTCATTAATTTTTCCAAGCTTTTCTCTGCTGAGAACTGGGCCCAAATCTCTGTGAAGACGTTCCCTGGGAACAAGTTTGGAGGAATCTGTGAGTGCTTTTGGTGTTATAGATTGTTTTCACTCATGTGACAAGCGGCCATACTGATTTACTGAAACAAAAGACAATATTTGAAAACTTTGAAAACCTTGAAAATATTTGAGACTTTTGAAAACGGTGACGTAAAAAGCGTGGAAGACTGTTGAACTCAACTTTTTGACACATGCGCAATTCAGTTCCCGGAGATAGGTAAAAACGGTACTAAAACGCTAGTGTGGATGAAAGTATTCTGCTTTGTTTTCGCCAGCATGAAAACGGATACTTTTGAGAACGTATTAGTGTGGATCAGGCCTTAGTTTTTTAAATTAAAGAAACAAGGGGGTCATCTTTTTTTTAGGTTCTGTTAGATGTCTTAATTTACAGGAACACAATATTTGTTTGTGTAGAAGGTATAATTTCTAAAACAGAGAATGATTTCAAGGATCCAAATAGGGAAGAGGGATGTTAACACACTTTAAAAAAATCACTGCTAACTTCAGTGTAATTGCGTTATTGAATTATGTGACTATTTCACATAATGATGACGACCAATACCGATCCATCTCCAACCTAACGCTTTGTTGAATGAATTTGGCTGTAATACATTTCCACTTACAAATGATTGTCTTAGTTTGACAGCCTATGTTGTCATAAAACAAATCGAAAAGTCTACCGTCGTAGCGGTATTTGATGTCAACTCCAGGATTTTCTGGGTGAATTTCAGCGTATAACAAATTATCAGCTGCGAGATACCGTGAGAAGAGGCTCGGAGCAAGTATACATCTTTGCTTTAGGCCACTGGTGATCGGGAATTCCCTAGACAGGTTGTTCTGATGTGATACTTAACTGACCATACCGTCAATTTGTAATGCCTGGATGAGAGCGACGAAGCGGTAAGGGCAGCCGAAACTGACGCTGTTTCGGTACATTCAAGTGAGGCTGCCCGATTAGTTTTGCCGGCAGACGACATGAACTCCAAATGCGGCGACAATGTTTTTCCAAAACACCGAGAACCGTCAGGAACTGACAGATCAGAAAAAGGGCGACATTTTGTTACAGCGATAGCGACGAAATACGACAGCGACACTGTCCGGAACAGAACTGACGACGGGCTGGCTCTGAAACAAGCGACAAAGTGAAATGAGAATCCCCGTAGGGAGGCCTCTAAAATCAGCTACCAAGTAGCAGCTCAACCTTTAGACCTTTTCCCGGTCATAAAACACTTCTTGGTAGAGGGATTTCTGCTGTTCATTACTCCTTTCCTGAAAATCTCGAACGCTGAATATCATGTCGATAGTGCCTCTTGATGACCTGAAGCCACACTGCGACTTTGGCAGGAAATTCTCAGCAATGCGAAGTAGACGCGGTTCAAAAGAAATCTTGGCCATAATCGAGGGTAAAGAAATGGCATTGTAGTGAGACCCTGATTGGGGG
>BLFK01000146.1:3316517-3334154 GCA_014634185.1 Astreopora myriophthalma | reverse complement strand
GGGGGGGGGGGGGGGCTTAAGTCATCCCTTATCCCTAAAATTCCGGGGGCAGTTATCCCTTATCTCAAAAATTACCGAGACAGCTATCCCTAAAATTGCCGAGACCGTTATCCCTAAGACTGGGTCAAAACTATGTCAGTTATCTCTTATCCCTATAATTATTTAATCAGTCATCCCTTATCCCTAAGATTATTTTGCCAGTTATCCCTTACCCCTAAAACCCCTAACAGGGCCTTGGTAGTTGCCGCATATGCTGCAGTCTCCTTTTTTCACATGAAGTGGTGACAATAGTGGCGTTGTTACTACCTGAGGGAACCTTTGTGCTCTCCCATACGCGGAGTATGAGAGTGAAAAGTCTTGTTTTCAGAAATTCCCCAGCATTTTGGTTGAGTACTGTTCTAAAGGGATACTTTCTGGTCCCGTCTATTTCCTGGATCTGGTGGTTGCTTTTATGAACTCATGGAGGGGGGTAGCGACTGACATTCCCAGTTGTACAGGGTGTTGAAGTACGTTACAGGGGGCTTCGTCTGTAGCAGTAGAGTTCCTGTTTAAAGCGGTGCTGAAGTGTTCTTTGCACCCATTGAAAATGTCTTTCTACATAGTAATCTATGCTTTCTATCAGTTAGGACGGTGTCCGCTGATTTTAGCGTGCCTGATTTGACGAATGGTGTGGACTATACAGTTCTTTTGTGCCAGCATAAACGTCGTGCATGTCACGGGCATCTGTCCGTTAAGTTGCCGTTGCAATTCAGTTGCTTTGTCCTGCATGCCACCATTTGTTCTGGTCATCTCGGAATCTAGTTTGGCAATTCCGGTTGAGTTCTTTAAAGCCTGCCTTTTTCGGATTACATTTCATTTGGATCTTGGTCGAGAGATACCTTGGCTTCCGGCTTCCTGCTTTGCATTTATTTGCGTTTTTCTTTCTGGGCAGTCCTATGGTATCTTTGAAACGATGTTCTTTGTCGTTGGCCACTCATGGTCAGCGTCTATCTCTTGGTTTGATTGGTTTTCTGCTAGCTTATGCTTATTGCTTCACAGGAAACGCAGCCTCGGCATAGGAGTGCTAAGTTATCGTACCGATTATCAAACCAATTTTAATTTGTGGCTTTATACGGAAAAGATAAATTAAAATAAGGAAAAAAATCAGCAGCTAACAGCGAAAACAATAAATGAAATAAACGTACTCAGCTTTTGCTGCATCTTGTGCCCTTATGTCTGTTTTGAGGCGTTCTGGACTGGTTTTCGATTCAATCCTAACCTTCATTAAACAAAACCAGCCAAGAACGCCTCAAACAGACCTAACGGGACACAGGATACAGCAAAAGTAAGTGAATTTTATTTATTTTCTTCGCTATGAGGTAATATTACACGATTTCTAAAGTTATTTTATCTTTCCCATATGAACCCTAACTTGAGCCTGGGTAGCCTGTGATCTCTTCCTTGCATAGCCAAGTACCGTAAAATTCCGAAAATAAGCCCCTCCGTATACAAGCCCCCCAAATTTGAAACGCAAAAATACCTCCTATAATAAGCCTCTCCGAATATAAGCCCTGGAGGCTTGTATTTGGAAATTATCCTCAATTATACAAACCAAAGCAAACTACACATAATCACCATTATCAGGAAGCCTTTTTTAATCATACGACAACGATTCCGTGCATTAAAGATTTGTAGTCAACAAGGGTTGAAGTTTAATGTCTTTTACGCAGTTCGCTCTTCACTTGCGCCTTGAATTTCCACTGACGAATTTCGAATTTCCACTGACGCAGAGGAAACTGATGAAGAACAATATGACCTTTCATAGTTATCATGAACTTTGAGCCTGAACTACGTTACCCTTTTTTTACTGTATTTTCGTTCTGTTAAAGTTTATCGCCGTTGTGTCTAAACTTGGCATTTTCAGAGTGATTACCTTGTTACGAATTTCTAGCCAAAACCTCTAATATTACCAGTTGCACATTCAAAAATTTTGACACAAATTTCCCTCCAATTATAAGCCCAGCCAATTTTGAAACATAAATTTCCCTCCTATAATACGCCCCTCCGAATATAAGCCCCTGCGAATATAAGCCCCTTCCAAAACTAAGCCCATCAAAAAGGTCCTTTGAAAAATATAAGCCCCGGGGCTTATTTTCGGAATTTTACGGTATTTTGGCTTCAATGCAAATAAAAAGTTGAGGCAAGATAACTCTACTACAAGAAAAGCATAGTTCCCTGTTTTAAGCATATTCCTCGAGTGAGCATCAATCCCGGACGGAAGTAGTTCAGTTTTCCTCCTGCCACCTACCCCTCTTCGGCCCATTTTTCAAATCTATTTTGAAAACATTTCATATTCACGTATTATGCAAGGGAAATGATTCGTAACACGACTTTGACTAGCCCTTCTGTAATATTTGGCAACTCTTTGCCTTTGTTGCGTCACAGCCCGCGCTAATGGACTTTCTAAACAGCGGGTACTGAAATAGATCATGCGCTCTGATGACGCTGTAAATTGCAGCACTACCGGTCTGTGATCATAGTTTGGGGAAAGAGCTCGAAGATTAATATTGTGTAAATTGACGTTGTTTCCTGCCTTTCACCTGGTATTTGACTCCGTCTGCAAGATGCAACGAGTTTTTACCAGAAAGGTAAGATCTGTTCAATTTTTGCAACGTTTTAAATCTCATGGGTGCCATATAAAATTCCGAGGCTGAGTTAGAGAAAGGAGCAAATTAATTTTGACCTTTTGAGCTTGTCTCATCTAGGACTTGCTGCGATTGAGCATAGTCGTGAACCAATTTCACTCGTTTAAACACTTTTTTTTGTCAATGCCTAGAGGGTTAAATGCTATCTAGGGTTTCGGAAAGCCTTCGGTCAGGTGGCACGAACGATCACGTTCCCAATATTAATTTTGTTCACTTCTTTTTCTTCGGTTTTAGTATTGAGCTCGTAATGAGTGTGTAATCTCGTAGAGATATATTGCCTGACATGACATTCAATCATTTCGTCCGCTCCTGAGCCAACAGTCACCTCGACCGGCCCCTTTTATGAAACAAATTGTTGATGTGGGATGATCATTGTGTCCAACCTTCACTACTCCCTGAGGCCTTCGTTTACTTCATCTTTCTATGAATTCCTAATAAAGGGGGTCATTCAGCCACAGGGAAGCTAATTCCAGATCATATGACACTTCCTTTCTGTAACACATTAGAAAACTACATCATATGCAACTGAGAGGCTTGTCGTTTGTGATGTAATGTTTATACTAGTGAATGATGATGTAGGAATGGTCTGCCCGGATTAGGTCTTCATGTGGCAATTTCATCGCATTTCATGAAGGAGTACATAAAATTATGCTGGTAGCAGGCAGGAGAAATTGAGATATTTGTGGGGACTGCTTGGACTGTTCTCAACCCCCTCCTTCCTCCTGCCCCTTGGTTTTCCCAGGGGTATTTTCCTAACAGGGGAACTGGTTCCTGGTTGGGAAACTGGTTTCTTCAGCTAGCCAGAAAGGACAGTGGAATTTGCTTGCAACTTAATATTGTCAAGATTCTAATGTGACGATTGGTTAAGGAAGAACCAAGTATTTCATGTCAATAATAAGGTCCTTATTTCCGCGGCTCTCTTGATGATTGTTTAACTGCCCTGACTGATCTATCAAACTTTGAATCTTCTCTTAAATCTGTACTTTTATTGCAATACTCTGGCTAATGCACCTATCTCTGTTAAGCCCCAGAGCTTTGGGGGATAGGGGGAGGTAGACTGGTGCAGGGGAATTTGACATATTAATTTTTTCGTGGATAAGCTAAAGTCAAGTTCCTCACCCCCAGACACCTACTGAATGTTAAATTCCAGGTCCTCGTGGTCTTCCAAGATGACAGCCATGTCAAATTCCTGACCCTGGGGCAATGCATAGTACTGTTTCAAAGTCCCTATCCAGAGGAAGGTCCTCTTGAGCCAATTTCCTGTAGTTAGTCCCCCTTCCCCCTCTCTTTCCTTTGGGGCTTAACAATATAACACTGTCACTGTAAGTATAGTATACAGCTGTACTTCTACATGTATAAATCATAATTTTATTACACTGTTGTCCTTCTTTTCTGTATCTCCTGATTGTAGTTATTGTGCTACTTTGCTTTATAATCCATGAAATATTTTCGCTTGCACGTGATTTGTCAAAATGTGTCACGTGACCGAATATACCCCAGCTGAAACTGGGGAATATCGGAGAATATTCCCCAAGTAATATTCCCCACTTTCCAAAACTTCAAACCACGAAAATATTTGAAGGATAATAAACACACTAACCTCAATTTCGCTTTAAATGTATGCCCGGATATTTGTCCTTGGACGTTATCTGTTCCTCGAAGCTCACAGTTTTCCTCAAGCTTCGCTCTCGGAAAACTGTTCGCTTCTGGGAACAATAATGTCCGTGGACAAATATCCGAGCATATTTTCACGCCAAGTGGAGTCTATTGCTTATAATGTATTTAGGTTTATATTGTAATTTCTGATTATTTCCCTTATTTTACTTACTTATTGTAAGTTGAGGAGAGCTTGGACCTTATAATCCCTTGGCTTCTGTCTAGGCTTTCTTGTCGCCAATAAAATAAAATTAATATTTATTTAAAATAAAGTATTAGCTTGTCAATTTGACAAAAGCAAATTGATAACAAATTGATACCAAATGACTGAAAAGAGAAATATGCACACTACATGTATATCTCACCAGAGTGGACTTCCCTGATCCTGGATCTCATCAGTCATCAGGAGTAAGTTATAACTACATGTAACAATTCACGCATACACATTGGATTTGAGATGGTGGACTGGCAAGAAGGCATAGCTGAGTTGGCTTTAACCATCTCATACCCATGGTATTGAGTGGAATATTGTCTTATTGAAAACAAAACATCAAAACATCAATAAAAGTTTCAATTTTTTTTAAAACAAATTTCTCTGCTTTAAAAATTGTACAGTATACGTAATGTTACCATATTTGAAGAGCATTATTTGATGATTCAGTTTTAATAATAAGAGAGTACTGTAATCAAATGATCATATGTAGTTTGACAGATAGTTGAGTGACAGACAAATAGAACCTCACCTGCTAACTTGTTGCTTAATTTACAGTGTGCTCCTACAACATGGCAACATCATCTGTAGGGTGTTGTTCTTTGATTGATCATTTCAAATAGAAGCCACCACAAATTTGTCAAATAGTACCTGGCAGGTACATGTACATGTACTAATCAAGAATTTAGTGTGGAGGCATGCAGGTGTAGCACTGCAATAATTATGTCTAGAAAAACAGGAATATAACACTGCTATTTGGTAAATGCATATCACTGTTAGGAAATAAGCTTTGGAGTTCTCTCATTGCTGAGTATTCAACTGAAATGTTCATGATTTTATTATTTGGAAGTATCAGCTGTGTTTCACTTGTTTGTTTTCAATGTAATTGCAGGCATTGTTTTCTGTACAGACAGCAGTTTATCATGGGCGACTGTTCTCCACTTCATATATTACTGCCCAAAAGGTAAATTAAAAATGAAAATTATAATTTAGGATATTATTTTATAGATTTGATGCCTATGGAGTCCAAGGAGACTGGCATTCAGTTTTTCTTGCAACTTCATGAAAGGCTGAATGAATGTTTGCAATTATAAAGTTAAGGCTAGTATGATTGAAGGACCAAATGTATCTTCAGTACTGATCATCCTTCAGCCAGTGCTGGGGTGTTTTGCACTGCAGTCTTGCTCGCTGCAACATTCCTCCACTCCAATTCCAGTGTTCTTAGACCACAGCTGAGGGTCATGTTAGTTTGCGTGAACATATTGGGAGACTTTGTTCCACAGAGGAAGGAATTATATCACCTGCTCCTCCACTCTCTTGCAATTTCCAGGGAACTGAAGGCATCTGCACCTGAGTTTCTCTGAAATTGGTACAGCTGTAGGAGAGTCCTGTGTATTCGTTCTCACGTTTCTTACTTTGACCAGTTGTTGTCTTGTCCTCTGTGGATGAGACTTGTGTATGTTGCAGGTAGAAATTACATTCGTCAAGATATGAAGCACTTGGGAAGTTTGGAGAGCTACGCCTTGAGCAACTCTTACACATCTTTTGTGCTCTCCAAACTTCCCACATCATTAATATCTCCAGTCTTTAAACGCGCACTGATGCAGGAATTAATTGTTAATTCATGGTAACAAGGCTGGTTGGGCTAATTAGCACGATTATTTTGCCTTTGAAGGTGGCATTGAGTAAATTTGAACCAGACAAGTATCTTAACTACCAACATCTGGAAGACAATTTAAAAATTGTCCGAGTTAGGTGAGTTCAGGCTTACATGTTCCAGTAACTCAGTACTTTACGAAAAATTTGCTATATGTAAGAAGAAGGAGTACTATATATAATTTATTTTGTTCAACTTTGTATGAATCATGCAAAAGTAACACAACATTAACACTCTGAATAAAGCTGTGAACAAAGGCTCCTGAGGGTGAGAGAGAGGAGGAAGGGACGAATGAGAGCCCGCAGGGGCCTTTTCATTGCTTCTCTAGTAAACTTCACACCACATTCAGTCTTTTTAAGTGCCAAAATATGACCCATCATAGCAAACTGGAAATGAAATGTACTGCAAACAACCAGTGCTCCTGATAAAGAGAGAGAGATCTTTTGTTTTTGTTTTTGTTTTTGTTTTTTTTTGAATAATAAAAAAAAAACAGCAACAACAGAGCTGGTCAAAATCAAATGACCTGGATGAATACTACTACTTACTCTCTCTTGCCTTTACAAACAGAAGACGGTCAGTTGCATTAAAAAACGTGAAGGGTTTATACTGTAATGTTTCCTTCTGTGATTTTAGGTCATACTAATTTGTTCATCTACTGTTCTTAATACATTTCTCTTCATATAAACTATTTTC
This sequence comes from Astreopora myriophthalma, assembly GCA_014634185.1. NCBI lineage: Eukaryota > Metazoa > Cnidaria > Anthozoa > Scleractinia > Acroporidae > Astreopora > Astreopora myriophthalma. The sequence continues at coordinate 3,327,253 of BLFK01000146.1, read as the reverse complement.
TTGCAGACTTAACAGGCCGTTGACTCTTTCTGAAAAGATTCTGTACTCTCATTTGGATGACCCAGCAAATCAGGTAATTATCATTTAATGTTACTTCTCCTGTAAGCAGGGGACTGTCTAATGTTTTTGCTTGAAGGCTAATGAGAATAGTAGGTGGCCATGGTAGGGCATACTCAGCTTGCCAAGTATTTGAGGTTCAAATAGCCTGTGTAGCAAGCATTCCGTACAAGCAAAGGTTTCCGTATTCTGGCCGTGGGAAAGTTGGGGCAAGAAAATAGGTGGACGGGTGGGAGTGGGGCGAGGAGCAGAGGCAAACCCCATGATTCTGAAAAACGCCCACATATTTTTAACACTTGACTAACTCGTGTTGGTTGACAGCTCGTCAACAAATCCTTCAAAACAAAATAATTATTTCAACAGAGGCACGTATTATATACGTTAGCGAAGTGACTAAAATTGGTCATCCAAAAATCTTCTTTGATAATTCTTATAATTTATTTTGTAGCATCTAGATAGTTGTAAATTACTGTTGAAATCAGCTTGATTATTCCAAACATTGGCGGAGTTACAGTTTTTTGACATTTCATCATTTCGGCCGCAGGCAAACTGTTGGTAAATTACATTTTGAAGTGCGATGAAGAGCAACTTCTTGACTTATTTGTCCTGAGAACTTGTTTGTTCAGCAAGAAAATCGGGTAATGAAAATTTACCAAGAAGCATAATTATATGAAAAACTTTACATAGGTCTTTACATGGCTTTCAGAAGTGCAAGGACAGGGAAGATACAAGGGTTGAGTGGAGGTCTCAGCGAATTTTACCAGTACGGGCAAAAATCATTATATAGATATGTGCTTCCAATTTGCAGGGTGCTCCTTGTGTACCGTTATGTATGAGTATCATAATTATTTGAAAACTAGACATATTTGTCTTTTAGAAAAGCGTGTAACCTCTGCTATGAGGTGTTAGATGAGAATTCGTAATTTGAGGACATGTACAAACAACACTACTGTCAGAAATGCAGTAATAAATTTATTTTTACCTTTCAATTTGGACTGATTTGGCGCCTTCTGTTTACAATTAGTCTTAAACAAGTGTGTCTATGTCTGGCGACCTCGTGTAATTATTGTTTTCCCGCTTTCATTCAGCCCTGGAAAGCTTTTTTTTTTCTGTAAACCGTAGCTTTCCCACAGTGGTGGATAGAGTTCGCATGAAGTCGAAATTGATACATAGCTACTTGCCAAACCTGTCAATCAATGTGAACCATGCCGCACCAATCAGAATCATCCATTTGTGCAAGCGTTCCCTCCCCCCCCGCCCCCGAACTCCCACCCATCAACCCATTTTCCCACGCCTGCCTGCTATGCAGTCTGAGGTTCAAACCTCTATGGGGTTCTAAGTGCAGGCCAGAAATTTTGAAATCTTGATTCACTAAAGTGCCATGAAATTTCCCAACGTCTTTGCAACGAGTATTTCTTACCAGAAACCAAATCACAATAAATATTATTGGGACGTTCTTCAGAATATTTGAGCAACTTTGTGTGTTAGGAGAGGTGAATTACATGGTCGGAAACTTGACTCGGTTGATGACAAAAAGTGTCCTCAGCAAATTCCTGCTTGTGCTTTCTTTGGTGGAGACCCCATATTGTTTCATCAGATTGCATATATGAATGGAAACTTTTCAGTGAAAATGTTGCAAGTGTTTCATGATGATAGCCAGAACATTGATTAAATCTATGCGATGGAATTTCAACAACTATTAGACTTTCCATCAGCAGTACTCAGGTACAATGGAATGAAAGCTGTTTTGGCTGGCTACCAGCCCTAAGACTCCCTTGCCCATAAGCAGACATCTATGTTTGGTCCCAAGGATGTCTGCTTGGGTAGGTATATACTTCTTTACAGCAGGTGTAAAGATGTACATTTATGATAGTACTGACTGATTGGCATGAAACTCATCAAGAATACATGTAGATGGCCTTGGGAACTGTTTCATTAGGGGTTGGTGGAACTGGGCCACAATCAGGCGTGGGCAAAGTGGTAATCAGGGGAACCCTGCAAGTGGCCACTGCCAGATGTTCAGTCATGATGAACCATTCGTCTGAATAGTTCACCAAACCTGGGAGGTAGAAGGGGAGAGAAGAAGGCTTGATAATTCAGCAGGCCATGGCAAATAAGCAAAGGAGAATGCAACAACCCCAAGGAGCCCACTGCAAAGGGCACAAGTGTCACTCCTGAGCAGTCGAGGGGCAACGGCTTACGAGAATAATTATTGTAACCTTGCCTATTAGTAAATTACACTTAGCCACATTTCAAAGTTTTCTTGCCTTCTTACAAACAGGACATACAGAGAGGTGTCTCATATTTAAAACTGAGGCCTGATCGGGTTGCTATGCAAGATGCAACAGCTCAGGTAAAAATTTACAATAATTACAATGTCAACTTAAATTCTACTTTGTCTTACCTTCATTACAATGGATTTAAGCATTAAAGTGCCTATCACCTTAAAATACTTTTCCATTAAAATAATTCTCTGCAATTGTCACAAACATATTTTTTGCTTTAAAAACCTTTTCCTACAGATCCGCTGATTTACACGCTCTCAAAAGTTGGAAAAACCAGCTGTAATTTGATTTATGACCGAGCAAGTAAGGGGAATGGGTTCAATACCGGGTTGACGTCACAAAGTACTTTGCATTGGGATTGTTCATTGAAAACAGCCATGCAAAGTAGTTTTGTGACGTCAACCCGGTATTGAACCCATTCCCCTTCCTTGCTCGGTCGAAGATCAAACTATGTCCAGATTTTCCACCTTTGGAAACCAGTAAAAAATGTGAGTCTTCAGTAAAAAGGTTGTAGAGCAACAAAATATGTTTGGGAAAAGTGCAGAGAATTATTGTAACGGAAAAGTATTTTGAGGTGATAGACACTTTAATTTTAGGTTTTCAAAAAAGTTAATTAACAAAGAAATTTCTCATTATCAAGAAAAGCTCCTGGCAGGAGGATGCTCTGTTTGCATTTAATCTGTATTTTGTATAGGAATTTAGACTTAAATTCAAAGTGAACACACAAAGAAATAAAGTGATTCAATTGAAGATCATACATCTTGTACTTTTATGCAATTAATTTTATTATTATGAGTTTTAATTTAATGCAATAATTATTTTAACAGGAGCATCCAATTTAGCCAAGGGCTAGTTCAAGTGGAACACATCCAGGGGTCAATTTTATAAACGTATTACACTTGTATTTTACAAGAGTAGCTACATGTATTGTTTCCCTGGCTGAAACCAATAGCCGCACTTGTAAATTACAAGTGTGAAACTTTTATAAAATTGACCCCAGGATTTTAAGGTTTTTTCCATATAGGAGTGTTAGTAAAAGTTAGTATGATTTATTAATTTCTAGACCATCAAGAAAATTTCCATTTTTCAGAGAAGGTTTGTCACAGTTGTGAGAATACTTGCCTCCCTAAATGTGGCAAAACCCAGAGTGCCTGGGAAAAAACCTCTCATAGGAGCGTGAAAAACCAGCAAATTGAATTCCCAACCCTTGTTCAAATTGATTTGATGTTGAGCTGGTATTGGTATCACTACATACTTTAATGATTTTCATTATTGTTATTATCATCATCATAATTTATTCATAGCCCAGTGAAATATAGTACTTAAAATAATATTTTTATGTTTATCTGCTTTTAGATGGCAATGCTTCAGTTTATCTCCAGTGGACTTCCAAAGGTAAGTCAGAGTGTTCACAGTTCTAAATAGTAGAGATAGGTGAAAATTTGGAAGTGGTCTTAAGCTCTAAGTATCTTGGAATTAAAAAAAATAAATAAACTTGCTCAACAAAACAAGGATTTTAAATTTTATTCTTACGCTGGTATCTGAATTCCTATCATTGTTCACTGGAATCAATACATGTTCAATGGAATTGTCCTTCAGCTATCGTACCTCACATAAACTTCATTATTCCTTGAACTTGATGGATCTTTCAGCTACAGACAGACAAAGTCATCTTGTTGATACAATTTAAGTAAAGTAAACAACCTATATTCATGTGTGGTGATATTTAGGCTTGTAGCTTCTGGGCCTCTGTACAGAAAGGAACAATTCAAGCAAACATAACAATGTTAAGAAACTAAACTGGAAGGAATCAACAACTTGGCCATTTAGAAAGCATGGCAGAGTTTCATGAGGGGACAACAAAGACAAATTCAGTTGGCTGTAAGCTGTGCTCCAAAGTTGTGCAAATCTAGGACCACATACATGTATCGGCAGCCATGGGGTCCTTGCTGTACTTTGTGAGGGTGATTACAGGCACTGCATATTATAGGAAAGTTCATTACCTGACGAGGGAATTCTGCGTTGTTAAATTGCATGCAAAAACCGATATTGCACGAATCGCAAAGCGATGAGTGCGACATCAGTTTTCAAGTGCAATTTAACGTGGAATTCACGCGTAAATAAAATAAGAAAAAAAGAACTTGTTGCAGTTGTTGTGTTACAATTTGACGACAGTTGTTACGTAGATGTAAAACAATAACCCTTAGCGTCATTTTCATCTCGCAATTCCACGCTAAATACCTCGCCGCGTTAACCAATCAGAATGCAAGATTTTATTCAATTATGTGATTCTATTATGAATACTCAATCATTGGTTGGTGGCCAGAGGGGGATTTGAAACCAGAGCATTCACATGCAAATCCAGCATCATTCATCTTTCTCAACATTTTTTATGAATAACTCAAATTCTTCTAGATAGTTTTTCCTCATATCTTGTATCAGGTCAGAGAAATTTATTGGGTTTAAGAAATTTGATAAAAAATACCAGGTCACTGAATTGGTTTTTTCAAACACTGTGTTTTAGAGTGTGTCTGAGCAGTGCTCTACTGTTACCATAGCAATAGTTTGGACCTAGCAAACACCCTTAAAAAATTGCCTGATAATAGTATTTTACAGAGGTCGAGACATTTCCCTTCTAAAAGGATCAAGAGTTTTGTAATCGAGCCTCCTTAAAAATTATGTGCATCAGTTTGGTCATATTTGTATTGTCTGCGGCAGGTTGCTGTTCCCACAACCATCCACTGTGATCACTTGATAGAGGCCCAAATGGGAGGGGAGCAGGACTTGAAGAAAGCCAAGGATGTCAATGAAGAAGTGTACAACTTCCTGGCCACAGCTTCTGCAAAATATGGCGTTGGCTTCTGGAAGCCAGGCAGTGGTATCATTCATCAAATAGTATTGGAGAATTACGGATTTCCCGGTGTACTGCTGATTGGTACTGACAGTCACACACCAAATGGGGGTCAGTTAAGTCACGTATTCCCCCCCCCCCCCCAAATATCCATTAGATTGCTTCATTAATAACCAGGAAGCCCTTTATCATACATGTAGTGCAAAAGTTTAAAAATATTACACAATAAATATATCTTATTCGATGGTTTTACATATAATATGCGCAGATATTTTGGGAGTTTGCGAGTTGAGCAATGAGCAAAATGTCCGGGAGTATTATATGTAAAACCATCGAATAAGAGATTTATTATTCCACTACAAAGAGGTTTTGTTATTTTGGCTTCTCTGTTTTGGTAAGAGTGTTAAAAATGGCGTGTACGAATGACGTAAACAACACAGAAAGCCAGTTAAATGTATTCGCTCTGTTGTAAACCAGTCAAACCGGGACACTACAGTGTATTACGGTCTCATATTTTGCGCGTTCTCTTGACCTTTTATGGTGAAATGATGCAATAGTGGAATAATAATAAGCAATTATTGCTTTGCTTTTGTTTTTGGTTTGCTCTGTGCTTGGATAAAAAAACTTGCACAGACATTTCAACCAGTCAGATGCAAAACTAAAACCAATTGTGAAAAGCTGAAGTGCACCTTGTACCATAGTTCAATGCAGCAATCTGGTATACGTACTGAAGGTACTTTCTGCATCTGCAGGTGGTCTTGGTGGATTATGTATTGGTGTAGGTGGAGCAGATGCTGTGGACGTCATGGCTGATATTCCATGGGAACTTAAATGCCCCAAGGTTTGTACCATACTATATATAATGCTACAAGTATTGCTTAATGTATTGGCTGCCAAGTTACCTCACATGAAAATGGGCATTGCAAATGGTCTAAGTTTGAAAACTTGGACGATGTCCAAGATTGTGCTTTTGGTTCTTGCTATATTCACTACCTACACGTACTATACATCATTAATTTTGTGACTATTATTAATCATTTTTACACTGACAAGCACCCCTTAATGGGTGTGATTATTTAATTACTGAACAGGTCATAGGAGTGAAGCTGACTGGTGAACTCAGGGGTTGGACTTCTCCAAAAGGTTCTACAACTCGACTGTAATTTGTTGCAATTTCCGTCTCTCTGTCTCTTTCATTGTCATTTTACTATTATTTTGTTGTCTTTATTAACACCTTTTGTCTGACAGATCCTTTGATGCTTTTTGCTCTCAGATGTAATCCTTAAGGTGGCTGGTATTTTGACCGTGAAAGGAGGAACCGGTGCTATTGTAGAATATTTTGGGCCTGGTGTAGACTCCATATCCTGCACAGGTGTGCATTTCTATATCATGTAATAATCTCATTTATCGAAATTAGTGTTTGATTCCTAAACTACAACTGTTCATGGCATGCATTTTGGGGTAATTACCTGTAGATTTGACATTAATTTTAATTATGTAATAAATTTGGCTGGTTGACCATCAAATTGCACAACTGTAAGTTGTCAGGTCTGCTTCCCACAGTTTCCTGAATTCTAATTAGTGAAATCATAATGATGATGATGATGATGATGATGACAATAATAATAATAATAATAATAATAATAATAATAATAATAATAGTCTGTAATAATAATCATCATCATAATCATAGTTAATTGAGTACTCCCCTTGAGGGGCTTTCCAGGGCCAATGCAACAAATTACACAAATGAACTTAACAAAGTTAAGAATCCCGACTGGCAAGTGGCAGACCATTTGGCTATTTACAAGTGCAGCTGAGGAGTTGAAACAGGGAATTTCTAGAACAATTCCAGCAAGTGGTCAGAGTGGGGCTTGAAACTGGGCACCTCCACTCAGGCGCATGCTGCTTCCATAGAGTATAGGGCTGAATTGTTTGAAGCACTGGGTTAGAGCTAACCCAGGACAAATGAGGCATTCCAAGGGGTTTTAGGGACAGGCGACATGACCTCAAAATGTGGTGACAATCTTCCTCCAAAACACAGACAGCCAACAGGAACTGACAGAAAAAGGGCTGACATTTTCTGTTAGCGACAGTGACGAAATAGGACAGCAACACTGTCCACAAAAAGCAATCGACGAACTCGCTCTAAAACAAGCGACAAAGCGACAGCAGAACCCTCATAAAAAGGCCTCATGAATACACAATGTACCCTGAGAACCTATGGGTTTTAGATGGACTTAATCCAGGGTTAGCAACAACCCTGCTTCAAACAATTTGGCTCTGGTATTTGGAACTTGCGTGAAAAACGCAAAAAATAACGAACGTAAACAATTTACTGGAAGGAAATAGCAGGCATGACTGTTATTTTCCTCCAGTAAGTACATTACTTTTTACGTTTTTGTGAGGTCTTATCGGTGCGGTAGCAGCAATATTGCTTGCTCGTGCTCCAAGGATTCAGAACTTTCAGGTTGAACATTTAACATCTTGTGAGCTAATGAGTTTGCCACTGTTAATTTGACAATTGGATTGCACTATGATACGCAATAGCAGAATTTGCTGTGGGGCAAATCATGGTGTTCTATTTGAGCAACATTTCTTTGACACTCAACTTGAAATTCTATCAGTTTGTGATTTCATAAAACCTTCAAAATGTTTCAAACAGCAGTATCCTCAAAGTTGTAAATCAAAGAACTTGTGTTGTTGGTGTTCATAGGAATGGGGACCATTTGCAACATGGGTGCTGAAATTGGAGCCACAACGTCAGTGTTCCCATACAATTACAGGATGGAAAAATACCTCAAGGCAACAGGACGGGAGCAGATAGCTGAACTTGCTAACAAGCATGCTGCTTTCCTACAGTCTGATGCTGGAGCAGAATATGATCAGATAATTGAGCTCAATCTTAATGAGGTGATTTTTTTTCAGTATCATAAAATCCTAGTTGTTATCCCTGGGCTTTTATGTACCGTCTAGTAAGCAAGCATGAGTGTTTTATCGGGTGTTAAAACATGAGGCGAAGCCAAGTGGTTTTACACCCGATAAAACACGACCTGTGAGTTTACTGAACGGCTTCAAAAACATTCCCCAAAAAGCGGGGCCATCTGGAGCCCAAACAATACGCCTTATTCCAAAATGGCCACCATTTTAATACTTTTGTTTTTATTCAAATTAGCCCTTGTTGCCTCGTCTTTAAGCCCAAAATTATAAGAATGTTTAACCTTGAACGAGGCAAAAAGGGCTAATTTGAATAAAAACAAAAGGATATTAAAATAGCAGCCATTTTGAAATAAGGTGTATGGGTCAAATTTCTCCAGTATAAACAAATTGACCTGCTCTCAACTGTGTGGCTTCATAGCTCAGTTGGTAAGAGCACTGCACCGGCATCGCAGAGGTCGTGGGTTCGAATCCCGTTGAAGTCACTTGAATTTTTCAAGTGCATATGAGACAATTGCTTAAATCGTCCAGCAAGCGTGAGGATCATTTCGTCAGTTGATTTCTAAACCGCACTTCATAATCATTTCCTTCATTCATTCCTTTCACGGGAAAACATGCATCAGCCCAACAAATTGACCTGCTCTCAACTGTGTGGCTTCATAGCTCAGTTGGTAAGAGCACTGCACCGGCATCGCAGAGGTCGTGGGTTCGAATCCCGTTGAAGTCACTTGAATTTTTCAAGTGCATATGAGACAATTGCTTAAATCGTCCAGCAAGTGTGAGGATGATTTCGTCATTTGATTTCTAAACCGCACTTCATAATCATTTCTTTCAGTATAAATTGAGCCATTAATACTTGAAGTATCAGATACATGTAGCAGTAGATTGGCCTATTATCAAGAGATGCTTATAAGTTGGCGTAAGCCTTTTCAATTGGAATTTTCTGGGTATTTTGCAAGAATGCTTTCAGCAATAAACTATAGTGAGTAGATGCTACGGCAGTGTACATACTTTGCATCAGCTTTTCGTGCTCTTTTGCAAAGCTGTGCATTATTTTTGTAAGTGACATCGCTTCGAGCTCCTTAACGCAACCACTCTGTCTTGGTAACAGCTCTCTTGTTGTAACTTCTCCGTTCACCTTTTCAGCGTTTGTTTGCTTTTTCAGCTTGAACCCCATGTGAATGGACCCTTCACACCAGACTTGGCTCATCCCATCTCTAAACTGGGTTCAACAGCACAAGAGAAAGGATGGCCAATGGACATCAGAGTTGGTGAGTAGAGGAATCAACCTTTTATTTTGTGAGATACATGTAGTGTACTGTACGTATTTCGTCATGTCTGGAACATGTTAATGTTACCAGTCCCTTAATAGCCTGCGTATCAGGCCCCAGTTGTTTGAAGAGTGGATAGCGCTATCCACTGGCTAAATCACTATCCACTGGATAGGTCAATTGGCTTTGGTGGTACTTATCCGCTGGATAGCGATTTATCCGGTGGATAGCGTGGCTAGATTGCAGAATACCCGGCCCATTATTGGCATATGAATAGGGTGTATTGTTATCAAAGTCTCGTTCTTACAGAACAGAAGGCAATATGCAAATAATGGGCCGGGTATTCTGCAATCGCTCCGAAAACGATGCTGAGCTGTTGGTAGTCATCCAACATCACTCTATCATGAAAATAGTGACCCTTAAAATTGTTGTTGTTGTTGTTGGACATTAGGTCTGATCGGCAGCTGCACCAACAGTAGTTACGAAGATATGACAAGAGCTGCCAGCATTGCAAAGCAAGCTCTTCAACGTGGACTCAGGGCCAGGTAAGGAAAACGTCAAAATTTTGCTGACTTTCAATCATTACTGGCTGATACAGTTTCACCAGTGGTGCATCTCTACATGTAATTGTAAAATCCACAAGTTAAGCATGAATCAAATTTACGTATCTTTTCTTTAAATTGACAAGTTCTATAAGTACCGGTACTTATCTTTCTTGTTTAAAATATAAATGTATTTCATCCAGATCTGGTGCTTTGGTCATAAATTCCAAATTTCGTCGCCTTCCAGGTCATTGTACACTGTAACCCCGGGATCTGAACAAATTCGTTCAACTATTGAAAGAGATGGCATAGTAAGTTGTATTCATTTGTAAATTATTGTTATTGCACACAAGACTATTTCTTCATAGAGCCTGTGTTTTGCCTTACCGAGCCCTTCCCTTCCATTCGCTTATGCATGGTTAAATTCTACCTGTTGCCATTTCCTTAGGGCCTATTTACACGGTACGACTTTGTTGCATGCGACAAGCTTACGACAGGCCTACGACACGAATTCTTTCGTGTAAATCAAACCTACAACTCGCTTACGACTGTCGTGTACGTCACAAAAAATGTCGTAGGATTTTAAAACATGTTTTAAAACTCTACGACAATCGTAAGCACAGTCTGTGCTCAATAGCGAGAGTTGTCCGCGACTTTTTACGTGACGCGAGCAGCGCGCGCAGAAAAAATCGCATACGATAGTTAAGTTGTACCGTGCAAATCGGCCCTTAAAGGGGGATTGAATTGTTTGTAGTGGTCTTGTCCCGGGGGGGGGGGGGGGGGGGGGGGGGAA
>BLFK01000146.1:3301536-3316507 GCA_014634185.1 Astreopora myriophthalma | reverse complement strand
CTAGCACTCGGAATAGTCCGGACACGACTAAGAGTGACCTTTGGCGGCCGCGCATTACTTGGGCGTCCAAAAACGCTTATTCTGTGTATTCCGAGTAAACCGTATTCTGTTTATTCCGTTCATTCTGCTATCGAGAGAGGAATGAACGGAATACTACTCCGTTCATTCCGAAAACGGAATAAGTCCCCCCCCCCCAAAAAAAAACAAAAACAAAAACGAACAAACAAACAAACAAACGCGTAAACGGACAATTCCGTCCATTCTTATTCCGGAAGAGTACCAAAAAAATTCACCCTATATATTGTCTGGGAACTTAAGAACTCGCGCTAGATCTGCCTGCTGGTTGTAAGCTTCTTAAAGCGGAGTTAGAGTTTTTTTCAGTCTATCTTTTCTCAACGTATAATCTAATTATTTAATGTAGTATCCTTCGTGCAATAAACTCTAGAAGAGTGTTTAAGTCATTGTCAAAGGATTTCGTTTTATTGTTGTAGCAAAATCAATATTGCTGTCTCTATTTTGTACACAAAACAACGCATTTGTGGTCGATAAGAAATCCCAGGAGTAAGGAATTGTCTCATTCCATGTGCCTGGGATGAAGAATTGGACCAATACGTTAGAAAAAAATTTCAAACTCCGGCGGTTGTTTTTCAAACTGTCTTGTTTGCCAGGCTGAAACCTTGCGAGAATTTGGAGGAACAGTGCTGGCGAATGCCTGTGGACCTTGCATTGGCCAGTGGAACAGGTTTGTACAATAATAATGTAATAACTGTATTCTAACATGTTGAGCAGCATACAATTTACCAAGAATTCAAGAAGAACAATTTACCCCTGACAGCTTCGTCACAGGCTGGCGACAGAGCATGCTCCAGAGGTGTATCTCATTTCCCCGCATTTCCCCACTCTTTTTCTATGACAAATGAAGGCACGCTGCATTATACAGCTATTCCAATTGACTTTCTCAGATGTAAGACGCTCACGCCTTCGCTTGGAGGTGGCAATTCAGCGGACTTAATCTCCCTTTCTCCACAGAAATGAGAGGTGCTGACGGTTACGATAGCCGCTTATTAAACGTAACTGTTGCTTGGTCTTTGTAGACAAGATGTAAAGAAAGGGGAAGCTAACACAATAGTGACATCATACAACAGAAATTTCACAGGACGCAACGACGCAAATCCAGCGACTCATGCTTTTGTTACTTCACCTGAGGTACGCAAATCGCATGCCTTAGCCATGGTATCTTCTTTTTAGCTCGTGGAGAGCTATCGGGATGGTTGGGGAAGCAGGATGTCAGGCGTAAACAATAGAAAATTTGTAATCGATTTCCGATCGTCTCAAGTTCGGCAGGCGCATCCATGCATTCGTTAAATGGTCGTTAACATTCATGCATTCGTACTCTTATTCGGCTACCAATGAAAGACGTTCAATATGTCACGCTTATAGGCTTGATAATCCGCTACATCAGCTCCCTGACACAGTATCTTACTTCCTCCACGAGTTTACCACAGGATGCCTTTGATTTTCTGATCACATCGCTTTCTGGCCTATTGTAAGTTTTTGAACACATGGTGATGGAGCAGGCGATATAGGGCGGTAATTTGTCCATATCACACCAATAGCCCATTTCCGAATTTATGTTTGCCTCTGGTTGAAAGCGAGTCTTGGTGCACAACCATTCAAATGGAAATGACTTGGGTATTTTCATGCAAATCACACTCATTATCATTTGAATGGTTTAGCACCAAGACTCGGTTTCAACCAGAGGCAAACATCAATTCGGAAATGGCTTATTGATCTTAGTGTTCGGTCTCCATTGGTGCAGATAAACCATGTTCATTTCAGCAGGGTAGATTTCGACGATCTCAATTAACACAAGCATTAATTTCAGAAAAGGCTATTTATCATTGTTCAGTTAGTGTTAATCCCAAGGCAGATTCTTTATCATTATTCTATTTATCATTCTTCAATTTTCCCGCTGCACAGATGGTGACGGCGTTATCCATTGCCGGAGATCTGAGTTTTAATCCCGAGACAGATTCTTTAACTGGCACAAATGGTGAGAAATTTGCTACTGTAGGTGCTCTGTAACGTTTGAGGTTGTGGTTCGACAAAGCTTGACCAATAGGCCATTTCCGAATTGCTGTTTGCCTCTGTTTCAGAGCGAGTCTTGGTGCTAAACCATTCAAATGATAATGAGTTTGATTTGCATGAAAATACAAAACTCATTTGCATTTGAATGGTTGTGCACCAGGACTCGTTTTGGAACCGAGGCAAACAGCAATTCGGAAATGGTCTATTTTGTTCCGAATGATTTGCACAGGTGAAGCATTCAAACTCGAGAGCCCTTATGGAGATGAACTTCCTGACAAGGTGAGCCTGCTTTGGAATAACCTCAAATGCTGCAAGTGTCTCTCTAAAATTTCCATAAAACGTCGCTGTTACTTCTCTTAAAAAACGATTTTCATCAACTAGCTTCGAAAATGTCACGTGCGCGCAGCATTCGCACGAGCAGGAGTATTTTATGGCACGTGACCAACAGTCAGGTGCTTTTTGTGTGTACATTAAGATTTCTGGTATCCAACCTTAGCGATTGTTGTGAATTTTGCAGCTCTGGCTAATAAACTCACAGATTTGAGAAAATCAACATTAAATTGAGTGCAACATGAGCTTAATTGAATTCAGCTTTTGAACAACCTGCCCAAGGTGTTTATTTTGCATTGTGTAACAATGTTGACAATGACTGTTTTTCAGGGTTTTGATCCCGGGGAGGACACATACCAGGTTAGAAAAAGTAGTTGATTTTTGAAGGCTGTCAGTTTATGACGACCGCATATTAGCGACCTTTAGGTTGGACTACTTGTACGACTACGAGTACGAGGTTTCCGCACTGAGCACGCGCATTGGGTTTCAAGGTTGAAATTGTCCCAAGTGCGCGTGCTCAGAACGGAAAACTCGTACCCGACACCGCGGCAAAATGAGTGCGCATGCTCCAATGTCAGGCGATTTCGAACACTTAGATGATTGTGAATTATTTGGGCGGGAGGAAATGAAGAAGTTGTTTTGTAGTTTGTGTGCAAAATCTCTGGCTAAACATAGGCTTGACCATTGACAGAAAGGGCGAAACTTTGATCCAGGTGTTTCTGACGAAAAGCTCGATGTGGTATTAAAGTGGTAAGTGAAACTCGCTCATGTTTGTGAGTTAATATTTCAGCACACTTGAGTCAGCCCACGTCGACGTTGGTCGACGTGTACACTTATTTTATTACCCCTCAGAGCACAAGCCTTTTCTTCCGGGACTTTGCCAGCAGAAGAGTTCGCAGTGACAATCGCCACAATCAAAGCAGCTAGAATGGAGTTCATGCTTTAGCGTGAGCGCTTGTCTTTAAAGCATAAATTCACCCTTGTTGCAATGATATATTTTTTGTTCAAAAAGACATGTTGCTAAAGATTCTTTATAGAAGCCTTCTTCAATTGGAAAACCTTATCTTCCTTTTTATCTCCTTATCGCAGCAAAATGAAAACAAACACCGAGAATTTAAATTCCCGCCATTTTGGCGGTTGGCTGTTTCTATAGAAATTTGGGATACCTAGTCCCTCGCGCGTTCAACAGATTCGCGCGTGGGTTAAGCCTGCGCACTCATTTTGCCGCGGTGTTTCCTCGTACCCGTAGTCGTACTGGTACTACAATCTAAAGGTCCCTATTGAGAGTATGAGTAACGAAGACCAATCGAAATCTGAACTTTGCCTTCTATTGAAGTTTCAAAGGGGAACTGTGACGCTATTTTCAGAAGCACAGAATGTAGTACAAAAAGTGGTCTTCTCAGCTTTTATTGCCAAAGGCTTTTGTTATTGCTACAGCACTGAAAATACGACAAGTGAGAGTTCCCTTTTATTGGTGATGAGGTGATACATACGAAGTTCGCACACACCTTGGTGCACGTGCTACTCTGGAGACAATGATGTTCATGATATGCATTGTTGATGTTTCTGTATTTCTGTTTGTAGGCTCCACCAGCAGACAGCTCAGCTGTGTCTGTAGATGTGAGTCCCCAAAGGTCAGTGTCCTTTAGTTTTAGAGTAGATAACTCTTGAGAAGGTGAATGCACCACCTAAGTTAGCTTTGCAGGACTGCAGTGTTTTGTGTACGAATTTGGAAGTGTCCGCTCGCGGCGGTGAACTCGCAAGAATGGGCACCCCAACAAAACCCATGATTTGGTAGATAATTCATGTATGGGGACATAGAGTTTTTCTGAAAACCGCTGCAGATCACGGAACCCGTATATCCGAAGCATTCCGGTCTTCTGTCTCTATCATGTATTTATGTACTTATCGTAGAATAACTCTGTGTATTCATTTAATATTATCATTTACACTAGAGTAGTTTGGAATGGCGAAGGGCTAATGTAGAGTCTTGTCAATGGTCAATTTTGGTTTGAAAACAGTCACCATATCCTAAACACGTACAAGGTCATCATCTTCATTCAAGACAATTGTATTTAAATGTTGTAACTGAAAACCTTTTCTTTCCAAATGGTGATAGTATTCGCCTGTTTTGTATGCGTCTTTGCTGATATGAGCGGAGTTAATCCTTGTTTCCTTGCTTTATTACTAGACTCAGTTTAATCTGATTTACTTTATTTTGTAATAGTTTTCTTGCAGTTGTTTAATCTTGTTTTCTTTATTGAGCCTGTATTATCATGTTCTATTGTTTGTTGCCCACCTCGAATAGCTATGCTAATTGTGGGTAACAAATATTGTAAAATGTGTCTTATCATAATAAAATGTTGTTGATGTTGATGTTGTTGTCTTTGATCTAAACTGAGTATGTCGTCTTTTCTTCAGCAACCGGCTTCAGCTGCTTTCCCCATTTGATAAGTGGGACTGCAAAGACCTTGAAGATATGACAGTCTTACTCAAGGTGAACATCAACCATACGTATAGTGGTCTTTCGTTGAAAGGAATTTGTAGGCGCTTATTTTTTGGAACAGGACTTGTTTTACGCATTTTATATGCGAGTCAGTGGTAGAGGGCTCCTGGTTTTTCGTCGCATTGAAACAGTACAAAGTATTGAGGACAAAGAAAATGTTAACAGCTCAAACAAGACAATTCTATCTCCAAGAGGTCATGGGTCTACATTGAGGAAGAAGAAAGTGGGTAGTTGTTAGAGGAGTTTACATTCAGGAATTAACAGTACATTAGTTGTACATGCATTTTTAACCTCCGTCATAATGACATTAAAAAGTGCAAAGAATAGTCCTAAGAATAGTTTGCTTGTTCGCTTGCTTGTTTGTTGTTTTTTTTTTTCGCGTTTTCTTCCTTTAATTTGTAGTGCATTTTATCCTCATAGGTAAAAGGCAAATGTACAACAGACCACATCAGGTAAACTTGATTGTTGTCATTGTAAGTGTTTACTGTCGAGTCTTCAAGATCATGCAAGAAACAGTTCGTGACACTTGTCACTCAGTAGCGCTTTTCAGACATTATTTTATATATTCTAGTGTGTGGGTTACAGGAGGTGATGGAGTTTCAAATGTGGCCAGTTAACCAGTTTCAAATTGTTCTTTCCAGTTGCCTTATTTGATTTGTTTAAGCTTGCGTAGCCAAAGAATTAGGTTTGCTTTGACAAAGGACAATTCCCATGTGTTTCCGTGCAACTAAGGCCCGGTTCAAACGTCGAACTTCACATGTGCCGAATCTAATGCAAATGAGAAAAATCTATTGTTCTCGGTCATTTGCATTATATTCGGCACATGTGAAGTTCGACGTTTGAACCGGGCCAAACTTGTTATTTTTGTTGTTCAGTGCTGCAGGTCCATGGCTCAAGTACAGAGGCCACTTGGATAATATATCCAACAACATGTTCATTGGGTGCGTAATTATGAGAACCTGAGGAAATATTCTCTTACAGCAGGATATTTGGCAGTCTATCATATAGGGCTTTTCATATTCCTCAAACGCCTTTTTTTTTAAATTAGAGCATAACCTTGAGAGACAGTGCGTAGTTTGTAGCTAGGTTCCTTTACGGCCAGAGGTTCCTGCACTCTCAGATAGCTTCAGCCGTTGCTAAATTGTTCAAATTCAGTATCACTCACTCAGTCAATCAATCAATCAATCAAAACCTTAGCGTGCGTAGCTGGCGGCGTTGTCCAAAACCGCCAGCTACACAGGCTATCAAGACCTTACTTCCAGTGTCACTACTAAACTATAGACGTTTTCACGTGACGTCATGGGGGCCGTATTGGTGTACCTCAACAAAGACACGCTGGCCATTTTGGTGTCCCAAAACAATCCTCGGGGAATTGAAGTCCATTTTTATGCAAATATTTCCTTTTGTTTCAGTAAATCAATATGGTCGCTGGTCACGTGAGCGAAAACGATCTATACTAAAATTAGTTAAATCAAATAGGACTTTTAGATGACCAAAAGCGGTGCATGTTCAAATCCCAGGAATCCAATTGAACGTTTTTCGTCTTTTTACCAAGAGGAATCTTTCACATCCGCAGAGCCATCAACAGCGAGAATGATAAGGCCAACCACGTCAAGAATCAGATGACAGGAGAATACGGAGCAGTTCCTGACACTGCTCGTTACTACAAGGTACACTAACAGGCACTTTGCTGCTACCATTCGCACCTCTCGTCCCATAAATACCCACTGAACAGTATTTTCTTCGTCGCTTTGCAGGCCAATGGTGTAAAGTGGGTTGTAGTTGGAGATGAGAATTATGGCGAAGGCAGCAGTCGGGAGCACGCTGCTCTGGAGCCAAGACATCTTGGAGGACGAGCTATCATTGTCAAGAGTTTTGCTCGGATCCATGGTACGTTCCCCAAGTAAGGGGTTGCTCCGGCATAAAGCACGAACCTTTGCCAGGGTTCTATCTAGGATTTATCGTTTGGGGAAGCTTCCTTCCACGAGCTTCCTAGGGGGGTCCGGGGGGCATACCCCCAGGGAAATTTTTTGAAATGAATATGCGCTGAGATGCAATCTGGTGCATTTTGAGACACAATTTCTGAGAAAGGTTACAGTAGTATTTTATATTTTTCCGATGTAATTACTTATATAATATACTTATATTATATAATTTTTTTTTTCGGGGGGGGGGGGGCTCGTACCCCTCAAATGCCCTAGATAGAACCCTGTTTGCCGTATTCAAGAATTTCAAGAATACCCTGCAAAAAGCTGCAACGATTATGGGTTTCAGTTCCCATTAAACCTGGGTATTTTTTTAGGCTTCTGCGCAATAAATTATTTCCTAGTTGCTGTTTGCTTCCGTTTCAAAGCAAGACTTCGTACGAAACCATTGAAATGGAAACAAGTTTGATTTGCATGAGAGTGCATAATTTATTTGCATTTAATGGTTTCCCACGAAGACTCATTTTGAAACAGAGGCGAACAGCAGTTCAGAAATGGCTATTAAGTTGCTTACTTCACTGCTGTGATTATTTTAATGTTAAAAAAATTCTTATCGGTATCGCAATCCATTATATATATATATATATATATATATATATATAAAGTTAAAAATGGCCAATGGACGGACAACTTCTGGAGCTAAACATTAGAAATTTAAAATATACTAAAAACGTTTCGGTCTTCAGACCTTCATCAGTTATCTATACAGCAATGGAACGAATAGCTACTTATATAGGTCTGGCTTGTTTACAACAAATTCTTAACCAAAGAAAGAAAACTACCAAAAGTATTGCGTAACTAGAATATAACAATGTATGATGAGAATATAGCGTTAATTACCAAGTATGAAAACTCTAAAGTATTCTAAAATTACAAATAAAAGAAAAGGATAACAAATCAAATGATCACGTGCAAGCAAGAACATTGAATCCACGCAGTTGTAACAAGTTCCCAGAACAAGGCCTTTGAAGTAAACTCTTTTCTTTGCCAATGACCTGGCGTAACAGGATCCCACCTAAGGGCATCTGAACGGTAAACCATAACAAACGCCCATAAGAGGGCCCCTGAACAACCAGAATAAACAATAGGTCAAGGTCAACTAACAAAATCCCTGAAAAGAGCCCTTGAACAGATGACGCGTCTTATTGCTCATAAAAACACACCCAGTTTCATAATATAAGTCATCAAGAATTAAAATGAATTCTGTGTTTTGAGTGGAATTCCTGCCTTTTGTTGAGGCCATGAGGTGATAGCGTAAATAATTGGGCACTCCAATAAGCTTCCTTTGTGATAAGAAATTTGTCGACTTCCACACAATCTTGGTTGATTTGGTCAATGCATTGAAAAGAAAAATCTTGAAGCGAATGTGGTGTGCTATTGAAGTGTGGAATATTGAATGTGGTGTGCTATTGAAGTGCATTTTGGTCAATGCATTGACCAAATCAACCAAGATTGTGTGGAAGTCGACAAATTTCTTATCACAAAGGAAGCTTATTGGAGTGCCCAATTATTTACGCTATCACCTCATGGCCTCAACAAAAGGCAGGAATTCCACTCAAAACACAGAATTCATTTTAATTCTTGATGACTTATATTATGAAACTGGGTGTGTTTTTATGAGCAATAAGACGCGTCATCTGTTCAAGGGCTCTTTTCAGGGATTTTGTTAGTTGACCTTGACCTATTGTTTATTCTGGTTGTTCAGGGGCCCTCTTATGGGCGTTTGTTATGGTTTACCGTTCAGATGCCCTTAGGTGGGATCCTGTTACGCCAGGTCATTGGCAAAGAAAAGAGTTTACTTCAAAGGCCTTGTTCTGGGAACTTGTTACAACTGCGTGGATTCAATGTTCTTGCTTGCACGTGATCATTTGATTTGTTATCCTTTTCTTTTATTTGTAATTTTAGAATACTTTAGAGTTTTCATACTTGGTAATTAACGCTATATTCTCATCATACATTGTTATATTCTAGTTACGCAATACTTTTGGTAGTTTTCTTTCTTTGGTTAAGAATTTGTTGTAAACAAGCCAGACCTATATAAGTAGCTATTCGTTCCATTGCTGTATAGATAACTGATGAAGGTCTGAAGACCGAAACGTTTTTAGTATATTTTAAATTTCTAATGTTTAGCTCCAGAAGTTGTCCGTCCATTGGCCATTTTTAACTTTATATTTTTAACTACTTATGCCGTGGTTTGGACTGAGAATCCCTCCAGGATCCTTCTTGAAGCTCGACGTCTTCGTTGGCCCAGGAAGCCCCTTGAAACTTCTATATATATATATATATTTCACGTTCATTTGTTATCATTAATCTAAAAATCGCACTGTGATAATAAATTTATCGCTGCAACTGTTGTTTTTCTTTCAGAAACAAATTTGAAGAAACAGGGTAGGTTTCACGAGTGCCTTCCTCTTCATAAGAAACATAATCTTCCATTGAGTAAATTTGAAATGTTGCGTGGAAAGGTTGCATATCACACTCATTTTTTCTTTGGACAGGACTCCTACCCCTGACATTTGCTGATCCGTTAGATTACGACAAAATCCAACCAGATGACAAGCTATCTTTGCTGGGTCTTAATGATCTCGCACCCGGAAAGGTATTTTCTTATTCTTGTTAGTTTGAAAACCAGCAAATTTTGTGGTTTTTACACACCAGCCACATGGTATTACGCAAGCAAAAAGAACTGTTCTTAACTTTGATAGCAAGCGTGGTTTTTGTGCCATTTGCCTGTTTTTGTTTTGTTTGTTTTGCTTGTTTGTTTGTTTGTTTGTCTCCAAGTTCCTTGCGGTTGACTCTCTGCTGGCACAGGTTGTAATTTTTCCGAGCAGATTCTCCCCAAAAGTCGTCAAAAAATATTATTTAATTCGAGCTGAATGAGTCAACCAATCATGAACAAAGCACAGTCGCCAAACCCATTGTGGGTTCTTCCAAATACAGAACATGGCACAGGACTCTCTACAAGATAGTAGTGGAGAGTCGAGACCCTCCATAATTTGTGATAATAATGTAGTTTCAAGCACTGTGTGGGTAATTTTTAAGTTGGGCATGCTACTTATTGCATGAGACACTGAACAACTCGCAGTTTCACATGCAAAATCACGTGCTGTGTGCTCCATTGTCCTTCATAACTATCACCTCACTTAATGTCACCATTTTTCATACCCAAGTTGGGTGCTCTTAAGTAAGATAGATATGTCAGTGTTACAAACGACTTTTTTTGCTTGGATCTTTAAACCAAAAATGGCATTCATCTCTTACCCCCCCCCCCTTCCCCCCCTCCCTCCCTCCCTGGCCAGCCCTGCTTTGGTCACCCTTTTTTACCATAGTCAATCAATATGACGGCCTTTTTGGGGGCGTCAGCATCAAATGTTATGTATATGTAACAACAACAAACATTTCAAGCTGACCTCCTAAGAAGGACATTGGTTGCCATGTTCGTTGAGCATCTTCGGGAAGAAATGCCCCTTTAAAATTGTTACAAACGGTAAACACCCTCACAAAAAGTCTTCGTTTCATTTATTTTACCTTTTTTTGGTTTTGTTTTGCTTTGAATTTATGTTTCGTTTTGTTTTTCAGCCTGTTAAGTGCGTTGTCAAACATTCAAGTGGTTCTCAAGACGAGTTTTTGTTAAATCACACCATGAATGAATCACAGATTGAGTGGTTTAGAGCCGGCTCAGCGCTCAACAGAATGGCAGAAGTTGCTGGGCGATAACAAAACTCACCTTAACAGCTGAATTCAAGCTATTCTTTATTCAAACTTTCATGCTTGAAAACTGCTCTTGGTGCAGCAAAGGAATTAACTGATGCAATTTTTATGAACGTTGTCAAGATGTTGGTACCGTATAACTATTCAACACAGTACTGCGGCTTTAAACAAAACAACAGTGGAGTTTATTTGACAGCAAGAGGTCCCAAGTCTATAAGACAGTTTCACTTTCCGTCAGAAGAGATTTGCTACAATGCTCTAGTCAAAAATACACTTTTAGAGCAGATTGTGTAATAAAATTGATGTGCTCGTGGTTGTTGATGAAAAACGGTTTTCTTTTTGAGTTTTTATCTTTTTGCCCACGTACAAAGCAAGTTGCTTCAAAAGCTGTTCTTTAGAGAAAATTAACGATGCAACTATGAGATTATGCTATTTTGTTACACCCTTACATCACATCGCCACATAAAAATCACGTGCAAATTCAAGAGAGCATACACGATGTAGCTGAATACTTTGCGTCATTATGATCATTAGTACCTTTTGTTGGCTCAAAAGACCGTAATTAGCAACAATGGGTCTGTGCATGCTCTGTGCTTATGCTTGCGTCGTACGTGTAAACCAGCTTTAACAAGTTCTTCAATCTCTTCAAGTATTGCGGCTTATTGTAGTTTTGCACTTCTCCATAGCAGAAGTAGTCGGGGTCTGGTTATTTGTGCAGTATGGGGTTGTAAACAAAGGATAGTTAAGAATTGTGATTTTTGTATGTGTGGACTTGTATGTGAAAACGAGTGATTTAAAAAAAGTTCGCTTAATAGAAAAGAGCACGTGGCCACTTGAAGACAGCATCCTTCTTCAAGTACGGCAAAGCATTGTATTTTCTTCACTTGAGATTAGAGTTTATTTCGAGTTCTTTTGTTTCACGTCACCTGCGTCCCCTACTTGCAGAAAGACCTTCAAGGCAAGGGCCCGAAAATCCCAAAAACCTTTCGGGGACGAAGCCAGTTGTGCGACTATGATCTGATTTTTGCTCATTTTGGGCTAAATGGCAAGGTTAACCCCTTAGCAAAATGGCCGAAAATGGCAGATTTCAGTCCTTTTTTATTTATGGCCAAACTTTGCCCCTAACCCTCCCAGAACTCGTTTATTGGCTGTAAAATAAACTACACGCCTTAAACCTTTGAGAAAAGTCCATTATAGGGCAAATAGAGCACGCTTTCATGCAATTTGACATTTTGCAAAATGGCTGATATTTTGGCTCATTTTGGCCAAAATAGCAAGGTTAACCCCTTAGCAAAATGGCCCAAAATGGCCGATTTCAGTGGTGTTTTATTTATGGCCAAAACTTTGCCCCTAACCGTCCCAGAGTTTATTTTCTTGGCTGTAAAATAGACTACAGGCCTTAAACCTTTGAGAAAAGTCCATTTATAGGGCAATTAGAGCTCGTTTTCATGCAATTTAACACTTTGGAAAATTGATGATAGTTTGGCCCATTTTGGCCAAAATGGTAAGGTTAACCCCTTAGCAAAATGGCCCAAAATGGCCGATTTCAGTGCTTTTTTATTTATGGCCAAAACTTTGCCCTTAACCTTCCCAGAGCTTGTTTTTTGGCTGTAAAATAAACTACAGGCCTTAAACCTTTGAGAAAAGTCCATTATAGGGCAATTAGAGCTCGTTTTCATCCAATTTGAAACTTTGGAGAATGGCTGATATTTTGGCTCATTTTGGACAAAATGGTAAGGTTAATCCCTTACCAAAATGCCCCAAAACAGCCTATTTCAGTGCTTTTTCATTTATGGGCAAAACTTTCCCCCTAACCTTCCCACAGCTTGTTTTTTGGCTGTAAAATAAACTACACGCCTTAAACCTTTGAGAAAAGTCCATTTATAGGGAAATTAGAGCTCGTTTTCATGCAATTTGACACTTTGGAAAATGGCTGATATTTTGGCTCATTTTGGCCAAAATGGTAAGGTTAACCCCTCAGCAAAATGGCCCCAAATGGCCGATTTCAGTGCTTTTTTATTTATGGGCAAAACTTTGCCCTCAACCTTCCCAGAGCTTGTTTTTTGGCTGTAAAATAAACTATAGGCCTTAAACCTTTAAGAAAAGTCCATTATAGGGCAATTAGAGCACGTTTTCATGCAATTTGACACTTTGGAAAATGGCTGATATTTTGGCTCATTTTGGCCAAAATGGTAAGGTTAACCCCTTAGCAAAATGGCCCCAAATGGCCGATTTCAGTGCTTTTTTATTTATGGGCAAAACTTTGCCCTCAACCTTCCCAGAGCTTGTTTTTGGCTGTCAAATAAACTACAGGCCTTAAACCTTTAAGAAAAGTCCATTATAGGGCAATTAGAGCACGTTTTCATGCAATTTGACACTTTGAGAAAATGGCTGATATTTTGGCTCATTTTGGCCAAAATGGTAAGGTTAACCCCTTAGCAAAATGGCCCAAAATGGCCGATTTCAGTGCTTTTTTATTTATGGCCAAAACTTTGCCCTTAACCTTCCCAGAGCTTGTTTTTTGGCTGTAAAATAAACTACAGGCCTTAAACCTTTGAGAAAAGTCCATTATAGGGCAATTAGAGCTCGTTTTCATGCAATTTGACACTTTGCAAAATGGCTTATATTTTGGCTCATTTTGGCCAAAATGGTAAGGTTAACCCCTTAGCAAAATGGCCGAAAATGGCCGATTTCAGTGCTTTTTCATTTATGGCCAAAACTTTCCCCCTAACCTTCCCACAGCTTGTTTTCTGGCTGTAAAATAAACTACAGGCCTTAAACCTTTGAGAAAAGTCCACTTATAGGGAAATTAGAGCTCGTTTTCATGCAATTTGACACTTTGTTAAATGGCTGATATTTTGGCTCATTTTCGCCAAAATGGTAAGGTTAATCCCTTACCAAAATGCCCCAAAATAGCCGATTTCAGTGCTTTTTTATTTATGGCCAAAACTTTGCCCTCAACCTTCCCAGAGCTTGTTTTTTGGCTGTAAAATAAACTACAGGCCTTAAACCTTTAAGAAAAGTCCATTATAGGGCAATTAGAGCACGTTTTCATGCAATTTGACACTTTGGAAAATGGCTGATATTTTGGCTCATTTTGGCCAAAATGGTAAGGTTAACCCCTTAGCAAAATGGCCCAAAATGGCCGATTTCAGTGCTTTTTTATTTATGGCCAAAACTTTGCCCTTAACCTTCCCACAGCTTGTTTTTTGGCTGTAAAATAAACTACACGCCTTAAACCTTTGAGAAAAGTCCATTGATAGGGAAATTAGAGCTCGTTTTCATGCAATTTGACACTTTGGAGAATGGCTGATATTTTGGCTCATTTTGGCCAAAATGGTAAGGTTAACCCCTCAGCAAAATGGCCCCAAATGGCCGATTTCAGTGCTTTTTTATTTATGGGCAAAACTTTGCCCTCAACCTTCCCAGAGCTTGTTTTTTGGCTGTAAAATAAACTATAGGCCTTAAACCTCTAAGAAAAGTCCATTATAGGGCAATTAGAGCACGTTTTCATGCAATTTGACACTTTGGAAAATGGCTGATATTTTGGCTCATTTTGGCCAAAATGGTAAGGTTAACCCCTTAGCAAAATGGCCCAAAATGGCCGATTTCAGTGCTTTTTTATTTATGGCCAAAACTTTGCCCTTAACCTTCCCAGAGCTTGTTTTTTGGCTGTAAAATAAACTACAGGCCTTAAACCTTTGAGAAAATGGCTGATATTTTGGCTCATTTTGGCCAAAATGGTAAGGTTAACCCCTTAGCAAAATGGCCCAAAATGGCCGATTTCAGTGCTTTTGGATTTACGGTCAAAACTTTGTCTCCAACGCTCCCAGAGATTCTTTTCTTTGTGTAATTTGATCTAGGGGCCTTAAAGCTTTGAGAAAAGTCCAGTATAGGGCTATTTGACGAAGTTTTCTTGGAATTTTATACTTTTTTAAAATTGATCATATTTTTGCTCATTTTGGGCTAAATAACCCCTTAGCAAAATGGCCGAAAGTGGCCAATTTCTGTGCCTTTGCATTTATGGCCGAAACTTTGCCTTTAACCCTCCCAGAGATTCTTTTCTTTGTCTAATTTAATATAGGGGCCTTAAAGCTTTGTGAAAAGTCCACTTTAATGCTGTTTCACCAAGTTTTCATAGAATTCTCTACTTTTTACAATTGGTCATAATTTTGCTAATTTTGGGCTAAATGGTAGGGTTACCCCCTTAGCAAAATGGCCGAAAATGGCCAATTTCAGTCCCTTTGCATTTATGGCGAAAACTTTCCCTCCAACGCTTCCAGAGTTTCTTTTCGTCAATTCGGAAAAGGAGAACCAGCGATTACGAACTATAAACAGGTTTATTCAAACA
>BLFK01000146.1:3291038-3301526 GCA_014634185.1 Astreopora myriophthalma | reverse complement strand
CCCCCCCCCCCCCCCGAGCAAACGGCTCTCTAATTTATGGGAGTTGAGAATGACACTTGGCAAACATTCCAGCATGAGGTTTACACACATTCTACATCCCCCTTTGCAAAATAAACAAAGAGACTAATCAAACCAAAAAAAACCGAACGAAGTAACTGAGCAAGTACACACTATAAGAAAGCTAAAGGAAGCCGAACAAAACTGATCCCACTAGAAATAATGCGGAAGCATCTTGATTGGTTGGAGCAGGAGCACGTTCTGGAACTAGCAGAAGATGTCTGCGGTTTCTGCGGTACTCTTTCCCTCCAACATTCACAATGTAGGACCGCGGATCTGCAGTGGGTTGTTTCACAATACCAACTTTCTCATAGCCTTTGCTGGTCTGAAGTCTCATGACTTGCTGAGGATTGAGAGGTGGAAGAGGTTTGGCGCCACGATCGTAGCAGGCCTTCTGCTGCATGCGCTTGGATTTGAGGCTCAAAGAGACATGTTTGTTGCTAAAGGCTTTGGGAGCAAGGAGCCTCTTAGGAACTGGAAGGAGACACCTAGTGCGGCGGGACATCAAAAGATGCACAGGGAAACCAAGAACTTGATCTCATGGAACATTTCTGAGATTAAGAAGGCCGAGCAGGGGGTCTGAACCATCCTTCTTGCACTTATCAAGCAGGTTCTTGGCTTGCTTCACTGCATTCTCAACCAGGCCATTGATACTTTGTTTACTATGTTTAGACGAAAATAATAATAATAATAATAATTTAATATTTATATTGCGCAAATTACCATTCTCGTCCCCAGAGCCTCCGTTTCTTTTGGTCACGTGGTCGGAGAAACGACATTTTAAGCCTGAAGACGAGTGGCTCTGGGGACGAGAATGGCAAATTACATGTAATATATGATCAAATGCGCATGATCGAAAAGTACATGTAATATATGATCAAATGCGCATGATCAAAATGTCAATTCTTAGTGTTAGATTCTCGTTCATAATTACGGAACAGTCTCATTTGCCTGTTTTTGTTTTGTCTTGTTTGTTTGTTTGTTTAAGTCTTTTTTGTCTGCAAGTTCCTTGCAGTTGATTCTATGCTTGCCACAGGTTGTAATTTTTCCGCGCAGATTCTCCTCAAAAGTCGTCAAAAAATACTGTTTAATTCGAGCAGACTCAGTTAATCATTCATGCACCAGGCACAGTCACCAAACCCATGGTGAGCTCTTCCAAATATAGAACATATTGTTGATGTCGTTTTTAACTGTAGTTTGAGGTACTTACTCTTCGGGGAATTAAGTTGGCCGTGCTACTTATTGCATGAGACACTGAACAACTCGCAGTTTCAGATGCAAAATCATGTATTGCATTCTCCATTACCCTTCATAGCTATCACGTCACTTAATGTCACCATTTTCCACGCCCAAGTTGGTGTATGAAATCTCTCGGTGTTGTTAACTTAAAAAATTGTCTATGTTGATTTCCTGGAATTTACAAACAACTTAAATTGCTTGGATCTTTAAGTCAAAAGTGTTCCACATGGCAAATGGCATTCATCCCCCCCCCTCCCCCCTCTTTTTCTCCAGCCAATATGGCAGCCTTTTTGGAGTGTCACCATCAAATGGTATGTACCAATAACAAAAATTTGAAGCTGACCTCATAAGAAGGCCGCTGTATTGGTTGCGCGAATTGATTGAGCATCTTCAGGAACAAATGCCCCACTTAAGCTCTAAACTGTTTATATCAAAGGTAAACCTTCAACAAAAAAAGTCTTTGTTATTTTCAGCCTGTAAAGTGAGTTGTCAAACATTCAAGTGGTTCTCAAGACGAGCCTGGATGATAGCAAGACTTGCCTTAACAGCTGAATTCAAGCTTTTCTTTATTCAAACTTTGATGCTTGAAAATTGCTCTTGATGCAGCAGCAGAATTACAATGTAACTAATGCAGTTTTTTTTAACATTTTGTCAAGATGTTGGTACAGTGTAACAATTAAATACAGTACTGCTGCTTTAAACAAAACAACAATGCAGTTTTTTAATTGACAACAAGAGCAAGTCTATAATACAGTTCCAGTTTCCGTCGAAAGAGATTTGCTGCAATGGTCTAGTCAAGAATACACTTTTTAGAGCAGATTGTGTAATAAAATTGATGTGCTCATGGCTGTTGATGAAAAACGTTTTTCTTTTTGAGTTTTTCCCCACATGGAAGGCAAGTACTGTTGCTTCAAAAGCTGTTCTTTAGAGAAAATTACAGTGTAATAACAACGATGGAACTGTTTTATTACACTCTTGAGCATCATCAAGTCCTTTCATGATAATATGAAAGGCATGGTTGGATGGCTCAAGTTCAGACACATTTGAAATTCACAGCAGAGTGAAGCAAGGATGTGTTCTTGCTCCGACCCGGTTTGGGATCTTCCTTGCCATGCTACTTAAGCATGCTTTCGGTACTTCCACTGAAGGAATCTATCTATGAACAAGATCAGATGGAAGGCTTTTCAACCTTGCCAGACTGAAGGCCCAGACGAAAGTGCAGAACATATGTCTCCGAGACTTCCTCCTTGCTGATTATGCAGCAGTAACAACACACTCAGAGGTATACACCCAAGTATACCTCCCTGGTATACACCCAAGTATACACCCAAGTGATGGGACAAAATGTGGAGAGCCCACCAAACATCAGAATATCTAACCAAGAGGCTGTTGTTCATGAATTCACCGACCTGGGCTCCATTATCACAGATACCCTCTCCCTCGATTGAGAACTGAAGAAGAGAATTGGCACGGCTACCACCACTTTGTCCAGACTGTCAAAGAGAGTGTGGGAGAACAACAAACTGACTGAGCACAACAAGATTAAAGTCTACAGAGCTTGTGTGCTGAGCACTTTGCTCTACAGCAGTTAGTGCTGGACTCATCATACCCATCAAAAACGCAGACTCCACAGCTTCCATAATATTATGTGCTGCCTTAGACACACTGAACATCACGTGGCAGGACAAGATCACCAACAATCAAGTCCTGGAACATGCAAAGTTGCCTCGCATGTTCACACTCTGCAAGCAGAGGTGCATGCACTAACTTGGGCATGTTGTCCAGATGGAAGACAGTCGCATCCCCAAACAACTCCTGTATGGTGAGCTACATGTATCTCAAGGGTCTCATCAGACAGGCAGACCGCTATTAAGATGTGTACAAGAGAGACCTCAAAGCCCTTCACATAGACACTAAGTCCTGGGAGGCAACAGCACTTGACTGCTCACATTGGAAACAGATGGTGAAAGCTGGGCTCCTGGCTTTGATGCTGAGATGGATGAACAACAGGAAACAAAGAGACAGAAAAGAAAAAAATACTGAGGCCACAAATCACATACACACACATTGCAGCAAAGACTGACATTCTTGTATTGGCCTGTGCAGCCACAGACGATGCTGTTCCAGTCCGCCTGGAAAGGAGGGTGCAACTCCATAGTCTCTCAAGACCAACAGACCAACAGATGCCTAGTATACACAACATAGATGGGTACTTTTGTGTCACACTTTTCCATTTGCACAATATGGTGCTTTTCCCTTATTTAAGGTAATAACTTTTTTTTTTTTTTGCTTTTTCACTTAGCGACAGGAGTGGGTTGATCATTAACTGTTTCATCATAGATAATGCATACCACAGTGTGATACTCTACTGGTGATATAGGACAAAAGACATTTGGAGAATTTCTTACTTACATTAAAACATAGCACAGACACAAGATTGATCATAAAGGCTGGTTTACCAATACAATGCAAGCATAAGCACAAACAATAAATGTAATGTTTTGATCATTAGTACCTTTTGTTGAAGCAAAAGACTCTAATTAGCAACAATGCTTCCCCATATGCTGTTTGTGCATGTGCTTGCATCACATACGTAAACCAGCCTTAATGTAGACAACAACGAATATGGCGAAATTGTCAAATTCGCCAACAATTCACCAGTCAAGAGGAGCTCCTTTGCAAACGGTGAATATGGCGATTTCAACTATTATATGGTGGATATAACAAACTCATCAAATTTGATGGCATTAGTAACAAGGCAACATGAATGGTAAGGCAAGAGCGGCCCCTTTGGAAGTGGCAATGTGGCGAAATCGAGGAGTTCAACTAATATGACGAACTCTCAAAATTAGCTAGCAAGCCCGAATCTCAAGGCAAGAGGAGCCCCTTTGCAAGTGGCGAATATGGCAAATATTTCGAATTCGAGGAAATATAAGGAATATCACAAAAGTGGCGAAATTGGCAAAATCAGTGAAAAGTATAACGGCAAGCCAATGCAAAATTAATGAGGGGCCCATTTACACAGTTTACAAGGGGCAATTGTGGCAGATAATGGTAGAGTTACCAATGGTAGAGTGCAGGAACTATAAAAGCACATAAGCAAATATGCCATTTGCCAGAGAGGAACCGTTGACAATCCAACCGAATTATTGGGCTCATCCCCCGTGTAATATAATTTATTCGTTTCTTTGTTTAAAGACTTTTGTTAGGGTTAGGGATTATTATTGTCTTACAGTGCAAGTCTAAAATGTTTATGTACGTTCTATACAAAATAAAAGCTCATATCTGTTTATCAACTTCCAAAAATATATCGTTGCACTTACCACTACATACCGAAAAAGAAGTGTAACAGAAGAAAGTCAGATATATGTAGCATTGTCTTCTCGTGTTTTTGCTAATCTGCAATCTGTGTGAGCAAGTGTTGCTTCCTTCGAAGGAACCGAAACCGCTGGATTACTGCACACCACTAGTTTATATTATTCGCACATGCCAATTGTCTCCGACGACAGCATGGCCAGAACTCACTGCCAGAAGACAAAGTCGATTCTTTTGTAATTTCCGACAGTCTGTGGCATCGAGCGCGATTACCGAGCTTAAGATCCGACGACGGCGGGTGTCTATGACGGCGGGCGGAAGTAAAAAAAGTTGACAAATAACTTCCGGACAGCCGTCCTGAAAAGTTTCCCGCCGTAGCGGGGTTGTCTACGACGTCAAAATGCCTAGTTTGCCGTCGCGTCTAAAACGTGAGTAAAATAATCTCATTTTAGGTCTTATTCGACGAAATTCTTTGATACTTTCAATAGTTAAAGATTTTTCAATCTTAGTGGATAGTTTTATCTAAGTATTTCATGAAGAGAAAAAGATTTTAAAGGATTAATCTCCATTTCACTTTGTCGACCTTGGCGGGCTGTCGATGACCACATGGAAAGCCGCTGTGGCTCTGTCACGAAGCCGCCAATTGCAAACCAGTACAGTAAGTTTTCCTTTTTTCTTGATGTACTGTTAGGAATATGTATGAAAGATTTCAATCACTAAATACCCCGTTTGAATTCTCTTGGTGTAGCTAGATTAGACGAGTTGTCCTTCATCGAAATAACGAGTCAACATTCAACAATCTCGGCTCAGTTTGTTGACAACACAAAATCGAGCTTGTTTTGATCCAGATCCATCCGACAGTTTTGAATCAACAAGGAAACATGCGAGTCCGAGAATAGAAATCATCGCAGAACCAAGTTTTGGTTTATGCAACATTTAATGAAGAAGATACAATATTTCAACTCTATTCCAAAGTCATAATCATGTCGTGACATGATTTCTATTCTCGGACTCGCCTTTTTGCTTAAATTGCTATATCTACAAGTTTGTTTTTTTTTTTTTTAAATCTGGTTTGGTTTTGTCTGTACGCATATTTACACGCTGTCTTGTTACCTGCATTGAAAATATGTAATTTTAAATGGCAGAATCTTTATGGAATGGATAGAGGAAAAAGAAAAATCTGGATTTTTTGACTTATTTTAATCGGATAAGAGAAGAAATTTGTCCTCTGAAATTTCTCAGTCGTCAAAGCTTTCAAGTAGAGGGCCACGGGCCGATCTAAATGAGGCTATAACTACAATAAAAATTATTGAACCCTTTCTTCAACACACAGCCGTCCTCCAGTCGGTTTCTTAAGGTTTACTTTTCACGCCTTACGACGGCGGCCTCTCCCCAGTTTTCCACGGTCATAGTTGCCGTCGCAGACACGCGCCGTCGTCGGATCTTAAGCTCCCTTTAAGCTCCCTATTAACTGAGTCAAGGAGACGCCATTTTAAAATCGAGGAAAATTACTTTTTCTTTATGTCAACCGACATGAGGTGTACCTAGTGCCAACCTATACCATGGCTAACGGTTTCGAAAATCTAGCCCAATTCGAAGGCACGACGGAAGAACTTTGAAAAGTGAAATTATTTTTTAATTTCACCAGTTTTGAAGAGGACACAAATTTGAAAGACTTTACTTAATTAATTGCCGGTTTTCACATGACGTCACTAAAACTCAAACTACAAAACTATTGATCCTCCTGATATTTTACTTTCATGATGTATAAGAGCAGCTGAAAACTAATATTCATACAAAGTTTTGCTTCCAATGGGTTCTTGGTTTTGTGATAGACTACGCTTAAATTTCTGGCTTACTGTAGTTTGCAAAACGAAACCAAACGAAACGAAATGAAAATCTGTAGTTTGCGAAATGAAAATCTGTAGTTTGCGAAATGGAGATCTGTAGTTTGCGAAATGGAAATCTGTAGTTTTGCGAAATGAACCTTTCCTTTCTCGCTGCGTCTACTCGGATATTCTAAACAGAAAATTCCCTCCAAAAAAGCCGTTTCGCCTTGCGCGGAATGCGTGACGTTGTCGTTGTCACGTATAAAGTTTAATTTTTGAGTGACGGACAGCAACTTTAGGTTCCTTCCTCTTCCCGACTTATCTAGGAAGATCGAAGGGCCTCTGCTCGCAGAGTATTACTAGAGAAAACTGTGCCAAAACCGAAGTGCCGATTGTTATCATCTTTGTCTGATAAGGCCGCGGGAGAGTTCCGCCCAGTGACACGAGAAGAGGTCAGCCAAATTGTTTCACAGGTGATCCTCCAAGAACTGCGTGGGCAAAACAGTAGGCACGCGTCTTATCAGAACACTCATGGGAGGCGATCTTCAGGGTCAACTCATTTGTGATTTTTGCAATCGATCAGGTCACGTCCTCGCAACGTGTCGACAGCGAATGAGGTAAATGCAGGGTCAAACTCCAGGTAGTAGGGACCCACGAATACCGAATTTTAATCGACCCCCCACAAACAAACTCGAACTGGGGAGGTCCAAATTATACGCAGCGCACACAAAATCAGCAACATTTAAACTAGCAGCGATCTCCTATGGTCGGGAACATTGGGAGATCGACGAAAATTATCCAAACCATTTAGCTAAAGATTTTCAACAGAATTTGTTTATAAACCGATTACGCGTAAACTCGTCGGCTCAAAATAAGTACCATGATTCTATAGATCCCGAGCCGAACCACAGGAATTTCCGCCCGCACCCAATGGAAGAGAATGTTAATGATACTATTTGTGGTGAGTTAACCACTTCACCGAAACCAGAAATCGATTTCGCGAATAAGCCACATGTCTATGTTCAAGCACGCGATTCTGTGTTCCCGAACAGATCAGAAATTACAACGATTGTTTCAGAAGAAGCCTCGAAAGCTCCTCCGCCTACCTCCCACGCAGTGCGCTCAGAACAATTGGCTGAGAGAGTTCTCCATAAAAAAAAAGCAGCAAGAAATTCGCCAGGCTAACACAAATGAAATTACGGGTTCGACTTCCAAGTCGCGGGATCAAGAAGTTCCATTTAGTAACAAAGACAATAAAAGCGTTTCCGTATCACCTGTCTCCGGTTGTGTAGAAGTAAATAGCATAAGAGCAGAATGACGAAGTTCCCGTGTTAACTCAACACGATGTTTTTTCAACGTCATTTGATAGTTCAAAAGGTCACACTTGGTATGGAGAGCCATTTGTGCCAAAATTACAAATGGCTGGTGTAAATCTGCAATCGTTAGTGCAGAATTACTAATCGTTCGTGTCAAACCACAATCGTTAGTGCAGAATTACTAATCGTTCGTGTCAAACCACAATCGTTAGTTCAGAGTTACTAATCGTTCGTGTTAAACCGTGATCGTAACTGCAAAAATAGAAATCTTTGATGTTAAATTGTAATCGTAACTGCTAGGCAAAAATCGTCACCGTTAAAGTACAAAGAGTTACGATCAACTTCAATCGCAACTGTTAAGCCACGAATCGTTCCTGCTAGGTTTTCATTTCTTTCGCTAGTGCTAATATCGATTAATTATCGACTAGCAATTTTGGCAACCAATCAAATCTCGAGAAAGATTTGCGCGCGAAATGACGAAAGCAGCTCGAGTTTGCTCGGCAAACCATGTCGGCCATGAGGAGAATCCTGGCGTCGCTCTCCATAGAAAGTAGCGTCTTGGAAGAGTTCCAAGCGCAGGACATAACACCTGAAGTCGTCCAGAATCCTGCCAATTACCGAAAATGGAGAAGTGAGGATTACTTGGGACATGACTATCTACACAGACAAAGTGCTGAAGCATAATCGGTAAGATATTACTCTTGTGCATAAAGATACACAGAAATGGACACTTATTGACATAGCGGTGCCAGCGGACCAGAACATCACCAGGACTAAAGCGGAGAAGGTGGAGAAGTACCAGGAACTAGCATTTGAAATCAGAAGGATTCATAGGGCCTCGAAAGTCACAATAATATCTATCGTGATATCTTGGAAGCATATCGAAAAGTGCAAAGACCTGTTTTGGCAAGCTCGATGTACCTGACTTCCTAGGAACTGTACAATTATCGGCCATTCTTGGAACTGCTCACCTGTTGCGGAAGGTGTTGTGTCTCTAAGCTAAGGGGAGTTGCTGAGACACAATCAACACTACCCAGTAGAAAAACTGGAGAGAACTGAATAATAATAATAATAATAATAATAATAATAATAGGTCTTTATTGTTTAGGCAGAAATACACGCTTAACCACCAAAATTACATTTCCATAAGTCAAATACAAGATAGTAAACAAGTAAAATTATTGAAAGTTAAAAATTATTAATTGTAAAACTATTAATATTATGTATACTATATTTACAATAAATTGCCACTTTATACATTTAAAATAGAGCCTATTGATAAAGCTGTTCTTAAAACGCTGGGTATTGATCCTAGGCAGCTGACTACGCGGAACTCTAAGACGGCGGAACTTTCTTTAGTTTGAGGAAGAGAGAGATACAAAGGGTGCCCGGGCACCCTGAAGATCTTCTTAAATAGCGCCCGATCGGCTTTTTCGAAGATACCATATATATTTATCAGATATGTATTTGCGCCTATAGCAGCGCTGAAGAAAATCCTGAACCGTTGTTAACTGATTCGGGTGTCGAGCACGCGTGGGTAAAACTATTGGCCTAAAAACGTAATCTATATGTGGTCGTTGCTATCCCTCCTTACGTAAACACCTTATCACATCACTTATTGGCTTCCTGCAACTTAACTTTGATATGCTCATTAAATCTGCGATTACTTTGTAAGGTAACCCCCAGCACTTTCAAAGAGGAAAGTTGCGTAATGCTATTAACAGGATCTATATCATGAGCTACCTTCTTCCAAAGAATCAGTTCATTACACTTGTTTGAGTTACATGACATGGTATTATCTTGTGTCCGACTAAAAAATTGGTTGACAACCTCCTGAGAAAAACGAGGGGCCCACTAACACTACCCTGAGTCGTTCCTTTGTTAACGCTATGCCATTTATGGATACCTCCACTAAATGCTAGTCGTTGTTTCCTATCCTTGAGAAAGCTTAAAGCACCAGTTCATGATTAAGAGACGGAGAGCCTTTGGCTTATCCCCAACTAACGAGTGTTTCACATCATCAAAGGCTTTCGAAATCCATAGCAAAAAGCCCAACATAGGTACAGAGTTTATCATCAAGTGCCTTTAAATAATTATACTGTATTTTAATTAAGGCGTCCATGCAGCTACAACCATCCCTATACGCGTATTGAGTGTCCGTTAGATTTCCTCGAAGACTTCCTTGCTATAATGATGATATCCTTTCAAAACAGCGCGCGCTATCATGACGTGAGTCACGTTAATTCCTCAGAAATCCGGATATTGAAGAGCAGTGTCTACCATCGGCAGGGGATTGATGTTAGCTTCTTTCCAAGTTGGGCCCCGGGGGGGGGGATACTCAACAGATGCTTGGGTAAGGAGGTGCGGCCACGGCGGGCCTTCAAACCCTGACCCTGTTTAAGACGCAATTCTCTGATTTACTTATCCCGTTTAAGAGAGAATTCAGATTTTTCAGACCCTATCTAAGACATTTAACCCAAAATCATACCGTGTTTTAAGACCAAAAGGAAGTAATAATACACTCGTTTTGTAGTAACCACTTATCTTTTTTATACTGTAGTATGCTGTAGTCATCAAAGTCGAGGGAAGCCCACCAGTATTTGGCGGCTTGTGGTCAGGCTCCTATAAACAAACATCTAAACTTATCCCGTTTAAGCCATTAGGTCATGTAGCGATACCCTGTTTAAGACAGAAAGTGAAGAAATCGACACTCCTTTCAAGACGAAACACCC
>BLFK01000146.1:3276643-3283925 GCA_014634185.1 Astreopora myriophthalma | reverse complement strand
TCAAATCATAAACGCGTGATTTGAAATCAACATTTATTATATCAAATCATTGACGTATGATATCATATCACAAAACTTTATTTAGTAAATAACGAAAAAATGACAAAATTAAGCTAAATAATTTTTTTTACAAACGGCGCCCCATACTGTTGTGGCTGCCCTTCGTAGATAGTGTTGTTACGTCGAAACTGACAGTACTATTGTCACATTAAGATCATTGCCCATTCTTTCCTTCAATTCGTATGCTCTGCCTGTTCCCTGATTATGTGCTAATTAGAGCACTAATTAGACGTTGCGTCTTAAAAGAGGTTAAAAAGAATAAGAGGCAACTGTTGTACAAAAGCTGCGACAAAACCTTTCTTAACTGGTTATTTTAAGAGTTTAAGGATGGTTTGAAAATCGAAACCGATGACACGTCGACGTTCCCAAGCATTTATGAAGTCTAGAAATAATGCGGTCGGCACACTTGGATCTCAACATTATCATAACTGAACGAAAATAAAAGTACGCTTGGAAAGCAAAAAAAAAACAACAACAACAACAACAACAAAAAACAAACAACGTATCGAGAAAGATAACTGCATTTAGTAGATTTAGAAACTATGAGGGCAAAGTGGTAAGATTTGAAGGGGATATATTTTTCTCTAAAAAGTGCCAAATTATTTGCCTGGTGGGTGGTAACTTCTGCCACCCAGCTATTAATACGAACCTTTGAAAATATTGTTACCTTCAAATGCATCGTATGAAGGCAGCTTTCGTGCTTTCTGTCAACATTTCGCATGTGAACTACGCTAAACGTACTCCTCTACATTGTACCATTAAGAATTTTATGGGGGTAAATTTCAACTTTTGAGATGCAAACGGTGACGTTCAACTGAAATCCGCCTATTCTACATAAATACAATGGATCAGTAAGAACAACAGCGTGCATAATTGTGTCGACAGCAAGTAAAGAAAAGATCACATTTACACTGCTAGAGTCAGAGTGCGTTTTCTGCTCTGGCCTGCAGAACAGGCGTTACGTTATCCCTCCTGTTGCGTGCTAGCCGCTAGCCTGAAAAACGCAAAAAATAACGCCTGTTTTGCAGGCTAGCGCTCTGGCAGACAGCAATTTGCATAGCTAACATAATCTACATCATACTGCACACAGGAAAACAATTAACGGACTGTTGGTTTACAAGTATGCAAGGATTGTTTTCTTTCGTTTTAAGATCTTACTTAAATTTTGTTCAGTTCTTTATCAAATGGTATTATAGCGATCAATAATGTTTAATACTTCTTATCCGATCACTAAACAAAACTTAAAGGGTTTTTTGCTGATCATTACTGAAGTAAAGAAAAAGAACAACAACAAAAGCGGGTTCCAATCCTGGCATCTTTACAATTAATATTCAGTCTACGCTGTTTATTCTTCAACAGTAATCCGTGGGATCTGGCGACGCAAAGGACTTATAACTATAATGTTAGTTAACACAGTACCATTACGCTCTGGATCAGTTCTAATGTCCTGCATTTCCGTTCATAAGACTTTCATGCAGAACACATCCGGCCATCTCCTTCACAGCATTTCCAAACTCTTCAACAATTATCTCCGGATCTTTCAGCACAGAGACATCACCTTGTACACCGACAACAACTTTCCCTGCATAAGTGAAAATGGACAGTGTCACTCCAACATTATCCTTGTGAGGTGGCCAAAATATCATGTATTTCATCGGCCTGCCCAAGACAGCGTACGTGTGTTGTGGACCAGCGACATTTGAAAAAATGCAACTTGCTTTTTTGGTCACAAATGAATTGAGTTTAGCAGTAAAAATCTCTGGACACAGTTCCTGTGAAAGTTGCATCACACCAGCTGAGGCGAGTGGCTCACCGGACACTTTGACTTCCTTCATTCGGTCGTTCGTCTTGTACAACTGCTTCAGAACACCATCGGTGGCTACGGCCAGTTTGAGGAAAATGAACGTGAACTTGTTCTCAAAGGCAAGATCTTTAGATGAAGCTGATGAACGGACGTCTACAGCAACGTATGCAGTGAAGTCTTCAGGATTCTCGACACCCTTTCTCTGGAAGTACTTTCTTACTGCAAGGGTGAGACATGTCATCAACACGTCATTAACAGTTGTGCCCGTCGCTGATTTGATGTCCTTGATCAACTGAAGGTCGAATGTTGCATTCCATGCAACGTTTTTCACTCCACTCAGATTTGGCCCGTGTAAAAGGGATCGGTCGGCAAACGTAAGCATCAACTTAAAAAGCCACCGGGGCATCATAAACACTGCTTTGGCCAGAAGGAGCGACCTGCCAATTGACGAGAAGTTTCGAGGCTCTTTTTGAGGGATGACTGTATCTGGAAATTTGTGAATGAGGAACCTCATTAAAGAAATCCCATCACAAATAGAGTGCAACATTCTGAACAGAAGAAAAATGTCATTGTCACCAAAGTTTGTTGGAATACAAACAAAATACCAGGGAGATCTTCCTTCAGGCAAAGGTTCATTGCTTAGCTTTGCAACAATCTCTGCTAACTCGTCTTTTGAACGGGGCACATCTCCCTCCCATTTGAAAAAGTGATTTTCGATCTTGAAGGATTGGTCTTCCTGAAAAAAGTACTGGAACCAACCAGGTCGAATATGGCAACGAACTCTGGGATAGAGTAGTTCACCGTTGGGTTTCTTTGCGCAAACCAGGCGTTCGAAAATAGCTTGGCGAAAGTTATTCACTCCTTCTTCGACGCTGCCCTCATTTCCGAAACAAAACAACGAATTGAGAACGACTCTATTCTCGTCGGTGTACGGTAGCCATACGGAATCCATGCCGGTTAAGTGGAATCCTTTGGAGTTCATCTTCACTATGACACGCTCAGCCATTTTCAAGATGTAGAACACGGTGATAATCGGAAGCAAGGGCGCTAAAAGAGCAAGAAAAACTGTATAGCATAGTAGGCATTGTGCAATGAACCAAACAGTAGACAGCAACACGGAGGTCACCCGTAAAACGGTTTCTGCTCGAAATCTTATAACGCCATGATCCTGCGTGCCAAAAGTTATTTTTTGCTTGTCCGAAGCGGGTCGCTCGACTGATTTACAGCCATCACCCCACTCCTCTTTCACGACCGAATTGCCCTCCATGTGTGCACTGTTCGTCAGTCCGTGTGGGTGCTGTCGCAATGAATATTCTTGATGCCCAGAAGCATGGAAAGTGATTAAACGGCCTTACATGTTTGGTCTTTTAATTGTGTCATTTATAACGTTTCTTGACAGCGTACATTCAAGTGTTCTGAAATGTGATTGGCCCAGCAGTCATTGGATGTGTTTTGTTTTGTTTTGTTCTGACAACCACGTGGGTTGAGAATTATGTTTATTTAAATGAACCAGTGGTGAAAAAAGTTTTATCTGTAGCTCTTCGCCACTCAACCAGAAAATGCATATTTAATCGTGGGCTTTGCAGATCGAAAGTG
The DNA here is from genome assembly GCA_014634185.1 of Astreopora myriophthalma. Classification (NCBI taxonomy): domain Eukaryota; kingdom Metazoa; phylum Cnidaria; class Anthozoa; order Scleractinia; family Acroporidae; genus Astreopora; species Astreopora myriophthalma. Next base: position 3,280,465 of record BLFK01000146.1, on the reverse strand, counting down.
GCACGATTTCATCGGCGGTTTACCCAATAAGTATTGTGAAATGCACGTTGTGAATGAATGTTGGCAGGCACAGCGTGCGATTAGTTTCATGCATGATGCGGTTGACCGATTAATTTCCGCAGACGGAAATGATTAATTTTCGCTGAGGATAACGTTAAACAGCTCGGAATACGAACCCGCTTAACTGCACGTATATCTTATCTCGTTTTTCAAACGATGCCGACCGCGATAATGTCATAAGCAGTGGCCATCGTTCTCGATGTATAAACATCACCCTGACCGAAAAATAAACCGAAAACAGTCTGCATCCTGGGTCGTTCTGTCATACTGAGTGTTGGTATTGTCTTTTCTTACAAGAGTTTTAAACATCTTCTGTTGTTGTGAAAACAAACCCCATCGAGGTGCGAATACAATCCGAAATTTCGGTTATTCGTAGAAATACCCTGCGGGCAGAGGCCCTGCGATCGGGAACATAGAAGATTCGAGAGTATCGTAGAAAAGCCGGATCATATAAATTTACACTTTTTGACTTATGTCTTCTGCACAGCCTCATTCATCGCGTACACGTTCCGACTTGAACTCGTTTCAAAGCGGCTCTTTGTTTTTATAAGATTTCAAAGATAGATGAGAATATCTAACTTCATTTCATATCCGCAGTTCAATATATGAATCATTTCGTATATCACTTCATCCGTAGAGTATATATTGTGACAGTATAGTGTTTTAATCTTATGCATCAAATCTATGAATCGTGCACATAACATTTTGTGATCGTTTGTATACAGACAGTAATTATTGAGATACTTATAGACAACAGTGCTATCATTAATATCATTAAACATTGTCACATACTGTACTGTGTTCAGGGTGGTTTTTATTCCAGGTCCACCTCCAAACCCAGTTTAAGTGTTCTTTGTATTATTTTTAATTTCTGTCTCGTGATACCCAATACCTTGAGCCAACCTCTTAATTAATCAATACTTAATTTAATGTACAGCCTAAAATAATGTCGGCAGGTAGAATAAACCCATAATATATTGGATATGGTTTTGCTAGAACAATCTTAAGTTTGTTATCATAATTGACACTAATAGCCTAACAGGTCAATACAAACCAACTTATCACACAAACTTAATCCTTGATACATGCATCATTTTGCTCACCTGCATGTAAAAATGTATTTGTTGCTCGTACCTGTATAATCAGTGTCGTTGCTAATTGCAGCACATGTACAATGTCACACTTTCTGTAAAATTCCTATACAATTTAATGTATGGAGGTAGTCTCCTAACTTTAATTTTCTGGAAACGTTTCTCACTGTTGTTTTGACAGACAGTGGTATTTGCGATGAAATGCCTACACCCATTGATGGTGGTCAAAGTCAAAACCAGATGTACCTGGTGATGAAACTGATATTGTTGAAATAGAGTGACGAATGCAATTTCAACTTCCACCCCAAAAGGGAATCTGGAAATCGAAGAAGCAACTGCTTGAGTTGTCAAAAAAGGACATGACTGCTCAAGCAATCTGCTCAAGTTATCATTTTATGCTGATGATTCGCAACTTTATTTATCCTTTCAGCCAACTATACCTGGTCATTGAGCGTTGTGTACTTGAGATTGATCACTGGATGCTGGTTATAAACTAAACAAGGATAAGACTGAACTACTAGTGATCTCTGCTAAACATCAACCTATACCAATTGTTCAAGAAATCTGTCGTCACTGAGACCATCCGCTCCTCACAGAAAGCTAGAAATATTGGTGTCACTTTTGACAATCATTTTCTTTTCAACGATCATGTTGCAAGTATTTGCAAATCATCTTTTTATCATCTTCGTAATATCAGTTATATAAGAAACAAGAGGCTGTAGGGAGCCTATAATCATGCGCAAGTTGGACTTGTAGAAAATAGGTATGCAATACGTACATAGTGGGAGATGAAATTGAAAATCGTTGTTATGACAAGTTGGAATGAGACAGGAGAAAAGGTGAATCGAAAAGTGTATCATAGAACTAAGATAGAGCAAGAATAAGAACTAACAAAATAGTGAGTCATGAACAAGACCGGCGAGATTGAAATGACTATATATATTTTACTTTATTTCATGTCAGTCATTTGTAGTTACTTTATATCAACAGAGGAACAACAATGGAGGTTGAAATGACTATTCTAAAAATTGTTTATCGTCTCAGTGATTTCCAATGTAACAATTGTTCATCATGAGTCATCTGCAATGTTACTTAACGTATATATCATCGGAGGAACAACATCAGTGGGATTGCAACAATTGTTTATCATGAGTCATCTGCACTGTTACTTAAAATGTATATGAACGGAGGAACAACGACAGTGAGATTGAAATGACTATTCTCACAATTGTTTATCATGAGTTATCTCCACAGTTACTTAACATATATCTCAACGGAAGAACAACAACGGTGAGATTAAAAATGACTATTCTAGCAATTGTTTATCATGTCAGTTATTTCCATTGTTACTTTATACCAACAGAGGAACAACAACGGTTGGATTGAAATGAGTAGTCTAACAATTGTTCACATTGTGATAGAGGAGACTTTGTTGGTATTTGTGTAGGTAATGGTTATGTTGTTAAGAAAGAGTAGTTTTTCTGCAATGTCATTTGAGTCAACTGTATCTGCATTGTAGGGGCCGAGCAATTGTTGAAGTAGGTCATCACGCATTGTTAAGTACAGCTTTTTGTCTTCATGACTGACCACAAACGAGACGCTCAGCTTTGTTGCACAGGTGGAGGTACGCATTTTGTGGTGGCAGTGGTCACAGTTGACTATATTCTCTGTAACTTGGATGATGCGTTTTAAGCAATGACAACAGATCTTGAATTTTTCAATTGACTCGATGCTTTCAATGTTAGGCACTTTCAAAGTTGTCTCTTGTTGTCGGTCAACAATGTCCTGTAAGGTTACATTCTGTAGTGCTGGATCCTGAGTTTCGGAAATCAGAGAGTTGTTTGTGGTAGTGAGCTTTCTTATTCCATTCCAGTATCGTACGCTCAGGTGTGTGAATGTGTAGACTTTGTTTTCTTGGAGGTTTGGGATAATGTCATTCCAAACGTCGAGTACAATTTGACCTGTGGCATCAGCAATAGTAGCATTTAAGACATGGCACTTGGCTTGGCCTACAGCTTTTGTGGGACCAAGTTTAAGGACTTTACATTTCACTGTTATGTTGTCTTCTGGACCTTGCTGGAGCTTATCTAAGGTTGTTAGCTTCTGCTGACTGAGGTCTTGTGAGGTCTTGTGATTTGAGTAATGTCATTCACAACCACTTTAGTAAGATTAGAGAGAAATTTAAATGTTTACATAGGGATCCAACACAGATTCGAGAAGGGAAGCTACAACGTTTTTTAAGGAAACTTAGGTCAAAAGGCCAGTTAGATGAAACTACCTATAGGAATATTTATCCTACGGGTTCGCAACCGGCCAGGTTCTATGGACTTCCCAAACTACATAAGAAACGTGAAGCTGGTGCCCCTCCTCCCCTTAGACCTATTGTCTCCTCCATTGGTGCCTATAACTACAACCTGTCTAAGTATTTGGCTTCCATTTTGGGCCCTTGTATCTCTGACAAACATACCACAAAAGACTCGTTCTCTTTTATGAATGAGTTCACTAATATTCAATCGCAGAACAAATTTTTGATCTCGTTTGACGTTGAAAGCCTTTTCACTAATATCCCGCTTCGTGAGACAATCGACCTCGCCGTAGAGACCATTTTTGAGCACAACCCTGGGCTTTCTATTACCAAGTCTAATCTTAAAGAATTGTTTACTTTTGCAAC
>BLFK01000146.1:3248993-3266138 GCA_014634185.1 Astreopora myriophthalma | reverse complement strand
AAAAACAATTTGTTTGACACTATCTTTCACCAAACACAGCCCGCACCGATACATGTAAATATAAAAATACATATAATAATAGACATCTCTCTCTTTACTCTGGATGCATTCTTTTGGAACTAGTGTCCTGTTTATTTCTATTGCGCTTTGGCAAATAAGAATAAATGGCATACGGTTTTCAAAAAGAACGGTGAATAACTTTCACGCAGGCAGGCTTGAGAACAAGCGTACACAGTGTTGGTTCGACGTTTCTACATGCAGCGCACGATTTTTTTTTACCAAAGTGAGAACGCGTATTCCACGTATAGATCGTTTTCACATGATATCATGGTGGCCATATTGGTGTACCTTACCAAAGAAAAGGCAGCCATTGTGGTGTCCCAAAACAACCTTGGGGAATTGAACCCCATTTTTATGCAAATATTTCCCTTTGCTTCAGTAAATCAATGTGGCCGCTGGTCACGTGAGTGAAAACGATGTATTCGGAGTAAATAGTATTCTCTTCATTCTGTTTATTCTGTTCATTCTGCTATCAGGATCAGAATAAGCAGAACACTTTGTTATTCATATTGACAACATGTAACAGGTCCCAAAAGAACATGATTACCAATTATTCCAGCGAGTATTCGTCCTCAGGAACAGTCTCAATAGAATACCCCCTAGGAACACCGAGGATAAGTTCGATGTATTCCTTTCTAGTCTTTTAAATGACATGCTATTGTGGTATTAAAACTTGACTGTCCCCGAAGGCAAGCTACTATTGCATAACCTGTAGTACCGTAAATCTCCTACAAATCGATGGGTACTCTGAGTAAAGGACGGTAAGTCCTGCAACAGGAAAAGAAAAAGTCTGATGTTAACCTCGGCCATGAACCACACTACAATGTATAATCACCCGTTACTCCACGATTCGAAGTTTTCTCCCACCTTCGGGCATGTTAACAGTTTGCAACTTCTCAGTGTCCCATGTATCTTCGATGTATTAAAATTTGCTCTTAGAAAAAGGCATCATCTCTAGGCCATAGAAATCCTTACTTTATTCGCCAGAGTCTCGAGGTCATGTTTATTGTTTGAAGCTAAATTTTAAAATATCGAAATTGGTCTATTACCGTGATATCCCCTGACAGTCCAAATAAATCAACAGGGCATGTACTGACCAAACCGCGTGTTTATAAAAGATGTCGTGTTTCAATACTTTCTTCATTTTTACTTCAAAGTTAGCTTGCCACTTTTTGGAAGAAAAAATAACATTTCAATAATGAAGCCGAAATTATGAAGGAGATCAAAAGGCAACGAAAGAAACCGTCAGCGAATCAAAGGGTGTCTCAACCGTTACACCCTTTGTTGTGCTTGATTGCGTCCTGAGTTAATGATCTGCTCTAACCAACGATTTCCCTTACCCTGCCGCAGAAAAATGAAAACAAGGCCAAAAAAAAAAAAAGAATTCACTGAAACGGTAATAAAATGCATAAAAATCTTTCCAACATATCTTCCAGAGCCCTAGTCTCTTTCGCAGCCGCTCGGGCCAAAGTCACGAGGAGCGTTGCGTGACCTCGGCCCGAGCGGCTGCGGAGACCACTAGGAGACTACTAGAGCCCAGTTGCTCGCCTTTTTCTTCCCCGTCATCAAGAGAGAGGGAGACCTTAGTCTCGGTTGATCACGTGAACATCAAAATTGTGGGTGGTTAAAAAAAAGGTTGAAAAAAAAGGTTGACAGGCAGGGCAGCCAGAGCGTTGAAATTGTTGTGGTACTGTTCAAACCACCTTGCCACGTGACCAGCTGGAGACACAGTCTCGCCATCCCTCTCGAAAACACGGAAGGAAAAGAGACTTCCCCAGTCTGAGGATAGGCTTGTTGTTCTGAGGACCCCCATGATACTGGCTGGGGTTATCGTGGATTATTGAATTCACTGTACTCGCCTTGTCTGGAGTAAAGTTCTTGCCCAGTTCCCCCTTCTGTGAGTCCGTAAGCCCCTCACAGCCACCCAGAAATTGAGGTAAGAATACCGAATAAAACGACTCAAAGTCCACGGCCGCCATGTTATACAGTGTGATGGTGATCTCCTCCTGAAGCAGGTCATGTGACCTGTAAACTAGCGCTTGAAGAAGGACATTAACAAATTGAAGCAGCATGCTGTTTTTAAAGATCGTCTGAAAAAAACATGCGAGGCTATTGCTTGTTTGCAACCACATGATGAGATGGCCATGTTGGTGTACAAGTTTCATAATAATATGGTAGAATTCCCACAGAACCTTTTACTGTATTGTTCTGTACACCAACATGGTGGTCGTGACGTCAGATGCAAATCAATTACAAAGCTGTGCAGTAGTTTTACGCGGTAATGAAACATGGGGCGTGTGGTGCAGCCTCAGCAGGGCATAAAGCACTAAAAGTGTAGTATCAATTGAGTTGACAAAGTTAATTGGTCACGGTGAAGAGAGTAGAATAGAAACACTTCATTGATTTGGAGCTGACCAAGGGATAATGCTTGAAACCTCTTTAAAATGCAAATTAATCTTCATTCTCAAGACATCACCATATCACCCGAGTTGACTCTAATGACATTTTCAATGTGGTTGTGCTAGCCAACACCGTATACTTCAAGTCTAATAGTGAACTTTATTTAAGTGTCAAATGATTGAGCACTGGAGCACTAATTGAGGACACTACGAATCAAATCAAAGTTAAAGGAGCTATGTCACGGTTAAATGGGTTTGAAAAGTTTAACTAAACTTTTCAATTTTGTTGTTTGTAATCCGTGTCAATCTTCTCCATCCTTAACCATCCTTGTTCCTTTCTGGTTTATTATTATCTCTTTGGTGTTTTCCACATTTGTAAAGCATTATTTTCAAGTTTCCTTCAATTTAAAGGTAAATTTGTCGATCATCAAAATACCTCAAAATATCGTGACAGAGCCCCTTTAAGTCCTTATAATGTATAACCACTAGAAAAAAACTACTGAGCACAGCAATGCATCGCTGTGGTTCTGTATCTTTCACTGAACATTCTTACAGTTTTGGACAAGACCGCGTAACATACCTTTTGATAAAGTTTGCATTTGGAGTTAAGGTTCTCGAGTGCTTCTAGATTCTGCTTGAAGATTGAGATGTCTGGTTGAAGGAAAGACTGTCCAAATGCCTGCAATACAAAGACAAAGCCACCACTTAGCCTGGACTTTCTCAAGGTCTGCTTTTGATGGATGAAGGAAAACGCACTTTTTCCGCCAGCAGCCCGCCATTTTTTGCCGACCCCCAAGTTGGTCAGGGGTGTCTGTCACCTATCCTCCAATCAGAAAGTAATGATTAAACATGACGTCAATTCCAGTTCCTGAGGAATATGGGTGTCAAGAAAACGTTTGCGCCAGAGTTATGCAAATGAAATTCGAATTCCTGCAGACGGGGAAAAGGTCCACTTGAGGCAAATCTACACTTAGCCAAAAGAAAGACTTATGCGATTCTGCCCACGAGATAATGCAATAACATTAATATGCGTGTCTCAGTGATCTGTGCAGTGGCTAGTCACGTTCCTGTAACTTTAAAGGAATGAAATTATGGAAATTCTTAAGATGCTATGGTCCATGTCTCCCTCTGCCAATGCCATCTCCCCATGCCATCTCCCCACCATATCGGGGCTTTTACCTGCATAATTGCAGTGAACTGGGGTTGGTTTTCCACAGTATCTTCGCCTGCGGACATTTTGGCCAGCAGTGATGACCGGAAGAAGTAGCGCCAGTTGTGAAGCAGCAGCTGATGAAGCAGCTCATAAAATTCACATTTGACATCAGGGCAAGATTGCTACAAGAAAAACAAGAAACAAATTCTCACCAGTTAACGCGAGCCGGCTTCATTATGTGTCATTTGGTGAGGCTCAAAGCTAGCTACATGAATCCTTTCTTGTTTTACTTCGTGCTGATGAAATTGGATTTCAAAGTCTAAGACCTGACCAGTTTTCAATTGAGTTCCGTGACGTCAAAACCAAAGTTATTGGTGTAGCCAATAACAATGGATGCCACAAATCAAATGAACCAATCAGAACGTGATGCACGTCAACCCAGCCTGCGCTACACATGGGAAAACGCGTCTGCGGAGCAAGTCACAAGATCTTCTTTGGCTCTTCATTGGTTACGAGAGTGGTGCAAGATTTTTTGGCCAATTACTACAGGGGTAATGGCTTCCCACGCAGTCCTTTACGGAGAGTCGTGTTTCCTTCTTTACACCGAGAACAAGACTCCCACCATAACAGCACTATAAGCATAGTAAGCAAACCGAACTGACTGCCTTTCGCGCCACTCAAACCCGCTCACATTGGGCAAATCAATTCTTAGGCTCTCTGAAGGGGTTGCAAAAAATCCATACCTCAATTATGATCGGGTAAAGCTGCTCCATACAAAGCCCAATTATATTAGGCAGAAATGTCTTGAAGGATGCAGCTGGTTCCTGAACCAGCAGCTGAAGAATCTTGAGGAACTTGCTGATGACTCGTGAGCCTGCGCTACTCTCGTGTAACAGTGTCTCTGAAAGCTGCTGCCGAGTGAATGTATGTAGGAGCTGGTGTACTATTTGTTCTGTGACCGCTGGCCCTATCTGCACCTTCAGGCTCTCAAACAAAGTCAGAAGGAAGCCTAGAATCTTATCGGTTGTATCTGAAAAGAGGAAAAGGGCAACTGTCATCTACAAATAGTATGGTTTGTATGCCTTTCAATAGCCTGCAAATTCTAGACTTTAAAATTCAGTTCTAACCGCTTTTGTTTTTTAGTGCCGTCAATTGTACTCACAGCAGCAGTTGACGGGCCGTCAAAAACCCAAAATCACAAAGCACGACCTGGCCCTTTGAACCAGTCTACTACCGGGAATCAATTAATGGAACGTTTCTGTCACAAACAATGAGTTTAAAAGCTTTTGTTTTATCTCCTGTAGTACGACGTTAACGAGTCAGAGCACTGAAAGAGAAAAGATGAACGTCCGCTTGTTATTTTTGACCTCCAGGCCAACAACGTCCTAGTATCGACGCCACTGAAAAAAAGAAACAATCAATTGAACGTTGAACTTCAGAGTTCGCATGTAATTTTTCCTGAAAGGCGCAGTAATAAGTAGCCTTTTACGAGCTTTGTCGAGCCTTCGACCGGTTTCTGTCGCATTCACTATTAACCTAGAGTCTGGTCATTCAAAATGAAAGCCACTGAACAGTGCTTTATTGTACAAAATTCTGGGGATGAAAACTTTTTTTTTTATTTTTTTTTATTTTATATTATTTTTTATTTTATTTTATTTTTTTACTTTAGTTGACAGGAAAGCAGCCCTGTTTCCGGTGACATGATTTATTTTACGTAAACCTATTAAACTGAAAGTTAAACACAACATTCCGAGATGTTAGTTGTTTACTATTTCTTGAAAGGTGAAAACATAATGTGTCAAATCAAGTTATGGTTTGTAAGTCATGCTGCTTCCATGCTCTGTTTGTCTTCTCTCGCAAATGCTCATCAAACTACGTGAAAACGTCAAGGAACAATGAGAAGAGTTTCGGAACGCATCACACAAAGAGACAAACTTCACAACAGTTACTACTTCTGCACTTCTTACATGCCTACATTTTAAGGTTCTCATCCCTACCTGGATGGTGAATAAATAAAGGGAAGATCGTAAGAGTGAGTTGAACAACATCTGCGATGGACTGGTACAGAATTAGTTTAGTCTTGGTAACCTGGTCTTCTGCCACTGCAGCCATTAAATTTCCCAGTACGTGAAGCGTAAAATGAATGTGATCCTGGGCTGGAATGACAACAAACACACAATCTCAATCCACCACAATGCATAACGACACAAAGAGCCACAAGACGTTGGCCAGCAGGATACGATGAGGTACATGTAGGACTACGTGACCACCAGCCGCTGCCTATTTCCGTTTCGTAAATGGTCGCTGTCATTTTTAACGGTCGATGGCATTCTTAGTAACCGAGCCTTGCGTCATAAATTAGACCAAAAGTAGTTGAAATTGCAACTAAATCAGCTAAAATTACACTCAAATTGAAAAAAATAATTAGGGTTTTTAGGCTTAACATTAGGGTGAGGTTAGGGTTAGTTTTAGATATTCTAAAAAGCCATTATTTATATGTTATATAGAATGCTTAGATATCCAAAATTAACCATATTTGACAGATGGTGTATTAACTCGATGGTGTAGTGGTGACTGATGTGATCTAATAGCCCGGGTTTGATTCTTGATCAGGTAATTTTTCTTTATTTGCACAGAAAAACAAAAAAAACAAAAACAAACAAACAAACAGATGAACACATAAAATTTTCTAAGTGTCATTGAAATGATCATGAACATTTACGAGACGGATAATTGCCCACTCACTATCAGCACAGAAATTAAGTTCAACTGGCAGTGTTTTCGTTCCTCCGATAGACAACATTGCGTGAAATCAGATCCATAACAGCGACCAGCGATCCCTCCCAATGTATTTTCATATTTTCATCTACTTGAGCCGCCCCCCCCCCTCCCCAACCTCCGTCTACCAAATGCCAAAAAATGTTGTTTTCTTTTCCTTCGTTCTTTCCATCACTCCACTTGGGATGGGAAATGCTATTCTATAAGTTTGTTGTTGTTCATTGCACGAACTTTGGACACAATTTGGCAAAATGATCAAATGCACCAAAAAGGTCAGTCACCTGGGCCATTTTTGCCCTCAGAGCCTCAATTGGTTTAGTGGGTGTGGTAATTCGTGGCCACTGCAACATCATAGTGAAGAGCGTACAGTCATCAAAAAGGGAGATTGAAGAACTCACCTCTCTCCTGAAGCTGTTTGTTGTCTGCAAATCCTGGGGCTTCCACCACATTCTTGAATGGTTGTTTGATGCTTTCAATGAAGCTGTGATGGCTTTGAGACCGAACCTCCCATTCCTGAAAAAAGATCATGTGTGAGTTGATACCGGGGCAGGTACTCCGCAGAGGGCATATTGCCAGTACCGGAGCCCATGGAGATGAATGACGCATTTTTATTATATAGGCGTGAGTGGTTTACTGGGAATTATACCACTCGTAAAATTCATACGAAACTACATCCGGGAATGTAGTGGCATATTTTCCATATCCTCACTAGTGGGGATATCGATGACGTCATCTCCCGCCTTTAAGTGAATAAAACTGTTTTAGCTTTTACTTACTTTTTGTCTGTATAATAAAAAGAAAATTACACGTTAGCTCGAAGATATCAATTTTATGTTCGAGTGGTAGGAACAATATCTCACTCGTTCGCTGCGACCAGTCGTGAGATATTGTTCTTGTCACTCAAACATAAAATTAATATCTTCTTGCCACCGTGTAATATCCTCTATTTATTTTTTTCTCAAGCATCTGAGCGGACCGGAATCCTAAATCTTCGAATCTGATTAGCTAATCACGCGCTCGTGACCGGTCCAGCTTTTTACGATACGGTCCACGGGCCGGATTTTTTTCCCGCTCAACGCTGTACCTAAATTTCGCTCCTGAAAGTTAGCGGTAATCGTCAATCTTTTGCCTTTTTTACACTTCCAACGACCATAAGACGATGCAAGTTTATCTCAGTTCACTTTTAAATGGCAAGGAAAGTCACTGTAAGTAAATTATTTGAGTGTTTTGAAGTTGTGAAAGTTTGCTTGGTTGTTTGTAGCTTGGCGCTGTGATGGTGTGTAATCCTGTGTTTCTCTCGCCGTAAAATTTGAGTCAATTTTAATTCGAGTTTACAGTAGAAAGGTCTGATTTCAGGTGATTTTAATAGCAACAGCTGTATTGTTTTTGTAGTAAAACTTCAAACTTCGCACGAAATTTCACACCGGAAAAACAGTTTTGGAGAACCTAACTGGTAAAATAAATGCAACTAACGTAAAGTAGATGGAAAAATATCTGTTCTTTGATACATTTTTTCGTTTTCTAGTATCTGAGTCACTCGTTCGTTGCGAAGATTTTTTACAGATCATTAGTAGACGGCGCGCAAGCTGATTCAATGACAAAGTTGCGTAAACAAACCCATTTGTAATCTGTAAAACCAATTTACTGCAGGAAAAAAATAAACATGTTATTTACCGGGCTAGGTTGGTCCGTATGGGAAAAAACTGTGCCCTTGGTCTTGAGTACGGCCCTCGGCCTTGGGCCGTACTCAAGACCAAGGGCACAGTTTTTTTCCATATGGACCTCCCGCCCGGTAAATAACATATATTAATTGATTCATGGTTATCTATGCTCAACAAGTTTCCCAGCCAGAAAACCGAACAGAATACGACATTGAGCATTTGCTGAAATTTGTGCAGCTTGCGGATACGTACCGAAAGAGTTCTCCCCTGTTCATGCAGAAATCTGGACGCTGACCCACTCAAGAAAACTACACCAGTACACAATACCCTGCTGCACACATATCACAACCAAGTATACAATATAGCTCTGCTTATGGGTAGCTAAACTGTCGTCCATCTCTGGAGAAAACTGCAATACGTTGTGACTTTGGGAAAGTACAATGTACCAGTTCCCAGTTGGGGCAGTACGCAGCTATTACAACAGCCTGCACGATTTGCTCAGAAAACAATAGAAGCATTCAAACAAACAACAGAAAAAATGAACCCTAACCCTAAAAACAATAGAGCTGCGTCCCAACCAGATCGAATGAAATTAGAGGTTGTAAACAGTTATGTGGTATCTGCCCAGGTGGCGTGATGGCTAGGTTGGTAGAGCAGTGTGTAGCGCAATCACACGGTTATGGGTTCGAGTCCCACTGTAGCCTCAATTTTTTTCTCAGGCTTCTTTTCAGCTGCTAGCTTAAGTTGCTCACTTCATTGCAATGGTCAAACTTACATTATAAAAAAAAAACACACCCACAAACAAACTAGAAAATAGATGTAAGATGTTCCGTTCTGCACCTGCTAGTGGCTAGTATCAGTAAACCGGACTAAAAGTACAGGAACCCTGTCGAATTCTAGGAATTAAGACAAGGAACTTTAGCATTTGTAACCTAATCAAATCCTTACCTGTTCATTATCGGCTTTACTTGGCCAAGGTAACACTAAAGCATTTGATAAAGATCTGATTACCAAGGTCTGAACCTGTTAAAAAAGAAGGTGCACCACATCAAAACAGCTGTTGAAATTCCTCATAGCTTCTGAGCCAATACCAAAACCATGGATAGATCCCCTCTTCTCAAGGGAAACAACGAACTTCACTCAATGCATTTTTCATCCAGTGGAGGTGGTAGTAATATCAATTCGACGCTGCATGTAAAGCAAGGGTCCAAAAAATGTCCGTTTAATTTTTTCCACCTTTTATCTTTAATGGCACTTTTATATCACGCTCTACTGATTTCGACAGTCCGTCCTTGTTAAGCCGACATGCCAGGGAACGCTTTTAGCTCCCTGTCATTTTCACAGCTTAGCGAAACACATCTTTCTCCCCCCCAAACAGGCACAATAATTTTGCTTTATGTCATTTCTTAGTCGATTTATTATTGACTAGCTTTACCTCAAGAGGCAATTCAGAGAGTGCACCGCTGTTGACATCATGGAAGAGTTTCTGTATTTTCTCCAGTGCTGTCATGAATGATGGACGTACTGTGGACGCTAACGAGTTTAGAAGGTGTGATGCAGGTAGGGAGATCCTTTGAGGAACCTGAAATCAGAGGCAGCTTTGTATACTACTGAAGATTCGCAGTTAACAAGTTACAGGCGACCCAAAGTACTTACTTGAGAAATCAGCTGTTAGCCTGTCTGTATGCTAGAGCAGTTTTCACGTTACTAATTACGCAATTGCTTTGGTTCAGGTTTTGGCCTACTCTATGATTGAAGCAAAACACTTGCACAAACTTTTCAACCAATCATATTCAAAACTAAAACCAAATGTGACTGACGTCACTCTCATTTTCCCGTGCTTGGCGCTGGCTGCGTTTACTTGCTCTACGTCCTGACTGGCTGGTAAAGCCAATTCTTGAATTGATTGGCTCTGTAAGTACTTTGGTTTTGGGTTTTTGAAAACCGCTTTATTACTAATTCAACTGATTTGAAGCAATATTGAAGACCAAATTGGAGCACAAACCATTTGAAAAGCGTGGTAAACAGTATCTCGATGTTACCACATGTAACTCTGACTTGCCTGTTGTTGGTATGATTCAGTATTAAAGCAACAAGTTTCTTTAGACGAGTGTGAAGTTCTAGGGAAGAGGTGACCCACATTTAACACTTAAGACAGGCCTTAAGGTTGTTAACCGTTTTTTTTTTTTTTTTTTCATCCATGATACCGGGGGCCAAGACCGATAGCTCAATAGCCTCACTCTCCCAACTAACAATTCTTAATAGTTTTTAGAGATCCCAGCATGCTGATCTTTTGGGTCTCTGTTACTGTAACTCTCTCTGATACTTTCTTGGTGTTTTCCACCACACCCTTCTTTATTGTACCACCACAGTTTCAAGAACCATTAATTTTTTATAGAATTCCTAGGAGATGTAAAATTATTATCAATATCGGTGAGGCTACAATGAATTTTCATAAAGTATCTGTCTTCTTCCAAGAAACTAGTCAATTGAATTGCACACCCCAAATGCTCCCTGGCAGTTAGGTAAAATGCACATATTGTAAAAAAAAAAAACAAACAAAACAAAAAAAACAATGGAATGCAACCAATCAAAAAACAACTTACATCTTTATTCAACAAAGGTACCAAAGCATCAACAGCCTTGGAGATAAGCGTCACAAATTTTTCCTGGTGTTGCTGCTGCCTGTGAGTTTCCAAGTAATACTGAGCCATCCAATGACAGTAAGCTTGTAAAGCAGCCAGACCTTGAGCATGACTGAAGGTAAGCAATAACCCATTAAAATAAACAAGAAAAACCACCAGTCATGCTGGAAAATGCTGTCTCTTGCTAAACTGGGTATCCAAGCAGAAAATTTAGTCAGCAGTTTCTTTCAACATTTTTCCCACATACCTTGTTAAGCTTTAATACCTGTATTATTACATTAAAAAAGGTTATACGAACTTGAACAATGGGATTAGTAGTCTATTGACTGTGCACTGGCCTAACAAGCAAGGGGTATCTTTTGGTTTAAGCCCTGGCTAAACAAGGACACATTTTCGTCCCACATTGTGTTGGCTAAACAGTGTTGAGTAGCTCAATGGGCAAATAAATGGCTGATCAGATTCAAAATGTTGGATTAAATGTTTCATCTGAATCAAATATATGTCCAGAAGTGCAAGTAATTAGATGTTTTGACAGGCATCACGAAGTGTCCTCTTGCTCTTCTCCTCAACTTCAACACCACTTGTGTCCAGAAATACAGGCAAACGTCACAATGTGTTCCCCAAACTGTGCTCTTCAACTAAACATAAACAGTTGTATTTACCCTAACCTGGAAATAACCCTAATGCTAACCCTAACCTTATTGTTAGAAATAAGCATTAGACACTTAGAATTAATAGGACACTTCGTGATGGATATCAAAATTGAGCACGCACCTAATTACTTGCATTTCTGGACATAATCGCTGAATCAAACATGAAACCCATTTAAATTCAAAGTTCAGATTGCTGCTTAACAATCAAACAAGTTCCTCCAACATGAAGTGAAACAAAACTATCACTACTGTCCAGTTGCAACAGAAATGTAAAAATTGACCAATGGTTATGTTATGAACAGGTTGGCTGTCTTAGCACAGCATAATTATAATTATTCTATGACTAATGAATCAATCGAGTTTTAAACAAAAACACTCACACTTCCGTAAGATCTGGGTGCAGAACACAAGGCATAGCAGTGTGAACACCATACAGCTGACTTTGTGTCCCAAACAAAGAAATCTCCCCAAGTCGATCAACGATGGCCTCTCCATCACTAAACCTGTTGGCAAAATTTACTTCACCAATAAAGTGCTCTGACAGACGCCCTAGAGCACGCTCCATTGTGGTCAAGTCTCTGAGGGTGCAGTGCAACTGATGACACTCATTTTCAGCACTAATACTCAGGTGCAGGCCTGAAATAGCAATATACAAAGAGTGACATCGTGCTCTGAGAGTAACGAGGCAATCACAGGTCCACTCTATATCCTATTCACTGACATTAAACCACATCTAGTGTGACCTAAGCAAGATGTTGATTCAAAGAAACAAGACTGAGTAGTCTACAAGAATTCCTACTAGTGTGGTAGGGTGTACATTGGAGAGATGGGAAGATGCATGAACACATTAAGAAACACAACCAGGGCATACACTGTACAGCTTGCTCGAACCCAACCATCTGCGGTTTCAGAACACAGTCAGAGTAATGCGATCTGCCACTGTCCGCTCTGGGACAAGGTTAAGTCTTTTAATAATTGACTGAGACCCACAATGGTACAAGCATAGTAAAGAGCATGTTCACATAAGACTTGACCCTGACAAGATCAATGGGGATGTTTGAAAGCCCATGCTCAAACAACACAATCACTGTTCAATACCAAGGAGGACCGCTGAGGGGACAACCTCTAGTCTGAACAACACGGTTGAAACTTGTCCTCCAATCAACAACAGCCAAAGTGAGCATCGAAATGCACCAATCACAACCAACCATGGTGACACTTAAGCTGATGCACAGCCAGGTAACACTATTGCCTGATGAAGACCAGGGCCGAATTGTTCGAAGCAAGGTTAGCACTAACCTGGGTTAAATACCATGACAACCTATAGCTTTTGATCTACATTAAACTTGGGTTAGAACTAACACTGCTTCAAACAACTTGACCAAGGAGTATAGCAGTGACACAATCATGAGAAAAATGATTTACTCGAATGATAATGATTAACAACTTCCATGATAAAAATGTTCGAGAAGATCCTATCCCATGGACTTATTAACTAATGATTTTGATCCAGCTTGAAGATATCCTCCATGGAAAGAACACAAAGTACCCATCAAATACTAAGAATGGTTTAAACTTACTAAGTCCAGTTTTAATGATGTATTTGCTGAGGCCAATGTATACATCACAATATTCACTGAACAGAGGAAACTGAAAAAGAAATGAACACTTACAAGATATAATTATTAGTGGTAGTACAGGAATCACAGCTGCCAATAATCAATTTTGAAGGTCCTGCAAAAAACTAGAACTGGACCTGAGGGTTGCCTTGCAGTACTTGGATTTGCCTTATAACTATTTCCTCAAATGTACACGTATAGCAAAATCAGTAACCAGGTTAAGAAGCTGTTTGCAAAAGTTTGAAAAAAAAAAACAAAAAAACTCTAAATAAGAAGAACCGTAAAATGTGGCAAATTAAGAATTGCGATTTAAACATTTTACATTTCAGTTGAACAGGCAGGCAGCCAATCAAGGCTGTAAACGCGACAAAATCCTAAACTTAAGTGACAGTATTGGGAAAATTTACTTTAACATACACAATTGAAGGGCTCAGAGAAAAAACATTGTAGGTGAAGTTTTAGTGTGTTTGTCACCCTGCTAACTTGTGGCCAAATTTGCATGATATACCGTGATTAAGTTATGGACCA
This sequence comes from Astreopora myriophthalma, assembly GCA_014634185.1. Taxonomy (NCBI): domain Eukaryota; kingdom Metazoa; phylum Cnidaria; class Anthozoa; order Scleractinia; family Acroporidae; genus Astreopora; species Astreopora myriophthalma. The sequence continues at coordinate 3,252,642 of BLFK01000146.1, read as the reverse complement.
AATTACCTATCCTAAGTGATAATGTAGAAAATAACAAGGGAAAAGAAAAAATATCTGGGCAAATATCTGGGCAGGGTGGGGGCAGAAGAGAGAGAAAAATAATATGAAAGAGAAAAAAGACTGGAACGCTTCCTCTCATCACATTGCCCTAATTTTTGGCATAACTTTATGGCATGGGGAGGTTAACCCAGGGCTTGAAATTGTGGCCGATACAGGCACCAATGCGCCTAACATTTCCTTGTTAGCGACTAAAAATTCTGGTTTTGTCGCCAACGTGGCGACTAGATTTTTGTACAAATTAGATTAAAAATTAAACAGCTCATGTCCAAAATTATGCTACCTTGTCTAGTTTTACCTTCGTCTTGAGAAAAAGAAGGAACAAACTTGACATGAGCCTTTCTCCTTTTTACTGCTGGTGCAGAATTTTAAGTAGGTACTTCATGTATCCCACATTATAGTACATCCAATTTAAATGGGCAACTACTAGTAAACATTTACAGCTGGTGACTATTTTTCACCACTTAGGCACCAAAAGGCCACTAAGCAATTTTTTTTAATTTCGAGCCCTGTAACCCGGTAATTGTAGCGCGGGAGTTGATTTGGTGGAAATTGGCTGCAATTTTGCTAAATGACCTAAAACCCCCAAAATTGTCACCTACGTCGCTTTTGCCCAAAGCAATAACTAATAATGGTAACTCCTAAATTGACCACTCCCCTTAAGGGGCTTTTCAGGGCCAATGAAACAAATGGTACAAATGAACATAACATTGTTAAGAATCCCAACTGGCAGGAGGCAGGCCGGTTGGTTATTTACAAGCGCAGCTGAGGAGTTGCACCAGGGACTACCTGGCGCAATTCCAGCAAGTGGTCAGAGCAGGACTTGAACTCGGGACCTCCGGATCACAAGTCCGATGACCTGACCACTAGGCCACATTGCCTCCTTGAGAGCCCTTCAATTATCACCTCCTCTATAGTGAGCCTTTCTATTATGAAAAAATAAAGTTTGACAGATGTGCTCCTCATATTTAATAATAACAAACACAGTTCTGTATTCTGCTCATTCACAAAAAATGCACCATCAGTAACGAGGGAGTAAACTTAATGCTTCTTAACATAAACGAATGACCACCAGATTAGTACATAAAGGACATTACCAATAAAGAAAAGGTTTCTCCTGGCAGCAGCTCCGCTAACTTTGCAACAATCTCCAAACAGTGCCTTTGAAATGATTGCCATTCTGTTTCAGACTGAAGTAAAACAAAAGAAAGCATTACCAACAATGACTTGTTTTTAGCCAATACATTTTTCCAGAAGTCCAGTAAATTAATAAAGGAACACTGCAAGAGTTTCATATGCATGCTTATTGCATAATCGAGGTAACGCAAGATCAGATAATATACAGCTAAGCATGTCAGCAGTTGGATTAAAGACTTGTGGCAGGTCATGCCATTAACCTGTTATTAAGAGATCAACTTCCTATTCGCTTAAAGAAAATTACTCATTAATTGACCGTGGAAACGTGCAAGACGCATTTGCAATCATGCTAAGGCTCTTAATTCTAAACTGTGAGTCAACTTGACAGCCAAACAGCACACTACTGTTTTATGAATCAATAAAAACAATTGCCTTACGTCATCATCCAAGCTCTCGTCATCTAGTTCCTCCAGTTGTGTCTGATTATGCCTGAATTGTATTTTCTTCAGCAACTCAGTAACCAGCATCAAAAGAACTTCCTTGTATCTACAGTTTACAAAAAAGTTTATCGAACGAAGGATCAAAAGCCAGACAGAATATAAAATTATAATAGAGGGCCGTTGGTGTAGTGGTGAGGGCATTCCCTTCCCACCAATGTGTCCCGGGGTCAATTCCTGGATTCAGTATCATTATGTGGGTTGAGTTTGGTGATTCTCGCCCTTGCTCTGAGAGGTTTCTTGCCAGTTACTCCGGTTTTCCCCTCTCCGCTTAAAACCAACATTTCTTCTGCATTATGTCCCCAAACTGTGTCCCCATGCTAAATACATTTAACGTTTTTAAAAACAAAGTTCATTATCATTATGATGATGATGATGATAATGATGATGATGATGACTGTGATCATGATCATTACCGGAGGAGAAGGGGCAGTGACAATCATCCTATGGTGCCACCATGTGCCTCTCCATACCCCCCCTGCCCCCACTTAACCTCTTTCCCATCACAAAAAGACAAAATCCAGCGAGCACTTAACACACCTGCTTACGGTAGCTTCAGCTTCGGCCAATTTATCACTCCTAGCATTTGCCACCTTGCCAATGAGATAGTCCAGAAACACTCCCCAGATGTCAAGACAGGCAAAAAACCCCTCAAGCTGAGGCTGAAAAATACAAAATGTCATAAATCAAAAGAAATTGAGGGACTTTGTTGAAAATGGAACTGAGTCCTATTTCATTTTAGATTTTTGTTCTGATGTTAAACGTTCTTATGTCTGGATATGGTAAGTATCTTGTAGTGTGACCTATGCCAGTTGGCAGATGATTTGGCCGGGGTGGTTCCCACTCACAAGGATGCCTTGGGATGCCATGGGACCCCACCCCCCCACCCCACCCCCAAATTAACTCATCTATTATCAATGAGTCACATACATGTTCGACCCAGGCAGATAATTAAAGTAAACTACTGTAAGTAAAGTCAAGAACTTATGTTAATATTTTGTACATGGTAGTATTTAAAGCTTCAAGTTTCAGTAGTAGGGTCATGTATACAAAGGCACAATTCACATAAACAACGACAGTAAGAACCCCACTGGAAGGAGGCAAGCAGTTGGCTGTAACTTAATTAGTGACAGAGTTGAATTTGAGACCACCAAACACAAATCCAGTTGTCGATAGTCAGAGCAGGATTTGAGCCCAGAGCATCCATGCTCAAATGTTGCACCCTAAGAACCAAGCCATGCAAACTCCCTGTAGATACTAACCAGGCCCGTGGGCAGGTTTTTTTTACGGGAGGGTGTGATCAGATGAGGAGACGGACCAAACAAGTGCCTGAGGCAATTGAGCTTCTAGGGGGTCCAGGGGTGAGGGGCATGCTTTCCTGGGAAATTTTGAAAATTAGGTTGTCTGAGACTACATTTCGTGCATTTTGAAGGCAGCATGATATGAAAACAGGCAGCCAAAAGCAAACTTAAAAACGCGGATATTACTCAAACTTTGGAACTTCAAAGAAACCACTTTACGTATGTATTTTACAGTTTTAGAGAATGATGTCACTATTTAAAAAGAACAAAAATAGAAATAAAGATGAAAATCCATATTATTTACTGGGTTTGCTCCAGCAAACCATGAGGATCAGCAGTGCTGATCATCATGATCTTTCAGTAGTGTGCCAAGCCTCCTTGGGTACTTCTTAGCAAACAGAAACATTGAAAGAAAGAAACATTGAAACTGATTAAAGTTCTAGTCACCTATTGACTAAATTGTTAAAATCTCTGTCACCGGCTGCTAATCAAACATGGAATACATGTTGTTGTTCTTGTGTTTGCTTAATATTTATTTCATTTTTACTACACAAACAGTGAATCAGAACAGAACTACACTTTATATATATATATTTCTGATCAGTTCATTTTTTTACATCGTTGATCAACAAAAAAGTGGACCTCCACAGCCTGTTG